>VUQH01048228.1:57144-72395 GCA_015106775.1 Etroplus canarensis
CAACTATGCCTTTATGGACCTTGATTTGTGCACTAGGGCACAGTTATGTTGGAACAGAAAAGGGCCTTCCCCAAATTGTTTCCTCAAAATTGGAAGCATTGAATTGTCCCAAAATGTCTTGGTAAGCTGAAGCATTAAGCTTTCCCTTAACTGTAAAAAAAGGACCCAGGCCAACCCCAGAACAACAACTGCATAGCATTATCTCTCTCTCACCAAACTACAGCTGTCACAGTTTAGTTAAGCATTTAATCCTCTCTTGGCTTTTGCAAACCCTGATTCATCCATCAGAGCAGGATTCTTCACTCCACAGAAGATGTTGCTACTGCTCTGGATCTGAGTCTGGGACAGCAAGCCTTTACACCACTCCATCTGACACTTGGCATTGTGCTTGGTGATGTAAGTCTTGCATGCAGCTACTTGGACATGGAAACCCATGCCATGAAGCTACCTTTTTTTTTTTTTTTAATTGCCAGAGCAGACAGGTAGGGGAAAGAAAAGAGAGAAAAAGAAGAGAAGAGTGCACATTAGAACACCAACCACTGCATCTATAATAAGCATACTGCAACTGAATAAGAAAAACAGACATATGATACATAAGTATACAATCATACAAACATACCATCCTTATTTAGACATCTGTAGATGTACAGGGTTGTTATGAGGTCAGGCTGGAGTCTCCATGGATTATAATGTTCTCAGACAACATTGTGATCTGTAGTGAGAGTAGGGAGAAAGTGGAAGAGAGCCTGGAGAGATGGAGGTATGCACTGGGGAGATGGGGAGTGAAAGTCAGTAGAAGCAAGACAGAGCACATGTGCATAAATGAGAGGGAGGCAGGTGGAACGGTGAAGATGCTAGGAGTAGTGGTAGTGAAGGTGGATGAGTTTAAATACCTGGGATCAACCATCCAAAGCAACAGACAGAGCACAAGAGAGTTGAAGAAGAGAGTGCAGGCAGGGTGGAGTGGGTGGAGACGAATGTCAGGGGTGCTTTGTGACAGAGAGCAGGATAGCAGCAAGAGTGAAAGGGAAAACTGACGGTAGTGAGGCCTGCTATGATGTATGGTTTGGTTTGCCAAGCAGAAGGAGAAGAGAAAGACCACAGAGAATATTCATGGATGTAGTGAAGGAGGACATGCAGAGGGTTGGTGTGAGGGAAGAGGATGCAAGGGATAGGGTGAGATGGAGGCAGATGATCTGCTGTGGTGACCCCTAACGGGATCAGCTGATAGAAGAAGAAGATGTACAGGGTTGTAATTATTAGCAAATAACAACTGTTAAATTTAGTAGGAAAATCTGGAAGTTTTAGTTAACTTTGGCTCTGTGTCCTCACCACAGACAGCTTCAGATTCAGTCAAAGAGCCCTTAAAGATAAAAGGCACTATTTCTGAACCGATCCAGTCGAACCATTTTGTGGCTTTCATTTAGGGGCAGTGACCCTTCAGTCTGTTGAATCTTTGTGGAAGAATTTTCAAGAGAACGAGTAGGATAATTGCGCTCAAGCAGGCCACCCTTAGCAGGCAGTGCTCTTTGTTTCGCCTAATAATCAGTTGAGGTCTTTCTCTGCCCACCAATGCTCAGTAATCTCTATCCATAATAACACAGCTGCCTTCGAAAAGTGGCAGGAGGCAGGAGTCCCCAAATGTAAGCGCATTTGGTGAGAAGGAGGCAAAGCTGCTCTCCAAAGACAGGCTGCAAGTAACATAAGGCTCTCCAGCCCTCCCAGGGTTTAATGTCTTATTATTTTCCACAGACAGAACCAAAATGAACAGTTTTGTCAGCGGGAACACTGCTGTGTTGGTGTCACTTCCTCTGAGCATGCAGCGAGGGGGGAGGTGGGCTGAGAATTGAGGGAAACTGGAGAAACTCCCTTTTTTCCTCAGTAGCTGTTCAGTTAGCTGGCATCTTACATCTGAAGATGATTTCAGAGTGTGCTGGTGAGGGATCAGTCATGTACTCAGGATGAATTTAATAAGGTTGAGGATTGGAATACACAAACACAGAGCCAAATATAGAATTGTCCAATTATTTCTCTCAGTGCTAGAGCATCACCACATCTGTGACTCTGTTCCTGTTATAACACTTTGACTTATTGAATTTCTGTTCAACACATTGTTGGATTAGGGCAGTTTGTTCATTTTAACTAGATGAATCATGTGAGTCATGAAGCCTAAATTAACTGCATGTAATGAGCACTTAGAAGGAATGGCTGGGGATGAAAAATCCCTTTTATTCAGTTTAGTCAGATATTATTTTTTTGTCTGGCCCACTGAAGGAGCATAACATCTTTGAAGAAAGCTGACTGACTGCTTCAAGTGGACTTTGAGTGTACAAAATAATTATGCAAGGCGAGATGACTAATGCATAATCCATCGCTCTCACACTTAAAGTCTTGCATGGTCACAGTGATAATGAAAATCAGTTTTTGCACATCAGAAAGTAGTTAACGTCCTCTGCCACGTTGTTTGACTGTGTCCCTCTGTGCCTAGTAACCCCGGGCCATGTAGCTCTCATGCATAGATAGTGTGACAGGATGATTAATTGTGTCACTTTTGGAGGCAAACTAAACTAGCAGATGGATATGTGAGGAGTCCTCGGCAGTGGAAGAGCAGTAGCTGCTTATTTGCTGGGTGAAAGAGAAGAGTAGTGCCGTGATAAATGAAAGCACAGGAAACATTTTGCTGATGTCTTAGAAAAGCGCTGTCTAGGAATCTCAAAACAATATTTTTTTCAGAAGGATAAATGGTTTCTAATCTTCCATTTAGGTGCATTGATGGCCTCTGTAATGGCAGCATAAACTTTCACAGTCATATTCAATTTAAAAGACTGGGACGGGACGTCAGCAAACTTTACTGCAAATGCATGAGGAGAGAATGAAGAAGATTTTGCAAAATCCCCACTATATTTCTCTTACTGTGAACTCAGCAAATGCAGATGCACCAGCAGAGGTAATATCCACAAGTACTGCTCAGCTCATCAGCAGCATATTGGATTAGACTGCAGATTATCACGTAGGCTGTGAGGAGTGGGAGAGCAGATAACTGTGCCTTCAGAAATTATTAATCACAGTAAACCAGCACTAAATTGTTTTGCCCCCAGTGAATGCAACGACAACAGAAATAAAATAACTAGTGTTTATATGCAACTACAAGCACAGCAGCCCCCGAGAGCAGTGATGGAGTGCAGAAAATGTGCATGTCCGTGAGTCCCTTAGCCACACAGGGCAAGTTATGGTGTGCAGACACAAAATGAAACACATTTCAGTCATCCACACTCCAACCGCTTTACTGACAGCTGACAGGTTTTATGATTATGCTTTGCAGTTTTGCTTTGTGTTGCAGTCCGGTGGCCAGAGTTGCTCAGTAATCACAAACGTGACACACTGGTCGAGATTTACAGAGCAGTGACTGTGAATGTGATGTTATAATTTTCCATTTCTTTGTAGTAACAGTGCAGTGGGGTATAAATAACAAGGAAGAACACAGAGGTGAAGATCAGCGTGTAATTTAGCATTAACTGTGCATTACGTGCAAGTCATGGAAGTAACAGTGACGGTCATGTTTAACACGGGATTTTCAGTCTGTGTCGGCACTCACACACAAGCACGCACACACTCGCGCACAACATGATGATTGATGCTCTTTATTGCACAGTTGACAGCGTGAACTACATGAAAAGTGTAGCGGGGTGGTTGCAATGTAGAACAAAAAAAATAAATAAATAAAATGTGGAGCACCTCAGACCACAGGAGGTCTCCTTCAATTCGTTTATATTTTGTGGTAGCTGCAAATAAGCACGAACTCTGTGGTGTGGGAGAAATCTGTAAAAGAAACTGAAGTTAATTGTGTATGTCAGACAAAGATTTTGTTTTGATTTTGCCTCAGGAAGATCAAAGATCAAATGCCAGGAGCATGTTACCTGCCTGACTGCACTGTGACGACTGTACAGTTTGGTGGAGGAGGGACGATGCCATGGGGCTGTTTTTCTGGGGTTGACCTAGGCCCCTTGGTCCCAGTGAAGAGAAAACTTAATGCTTCACCTTACCAATACATTTTGGACGATTCAAAGCTTCCATCTTTGTGGAACAGTTTGGGGATGACTCTTTTCTGTTTCAGTTTGACTGCACAATAGCGCACAAAGCAAGGTCCGTAAACAAACGGTTGGATGAGTTTGGTGTGGAAGAGTGGCCTATACAGAGCCCTGACCTCAACCCCATCAAACACCTTGGGGATGAACTCGAATGGAGACTGCGAGCTAGGCCCTCTCATTCAATATCAGTATCACAAATGATCTTCTGCATAAATGGGCAAAAATTCACAAGACACACTCCAAAATTTTGCAGAAAGCCTGGCGACCGGTCCAGAGTGTACTTTCGCCCTATGATAGCTGGGATAGGCTCCAGCCCCCCCCCATCCCCCCACCCCCAGGACCCTGAATTGGATAAGCGGAAGAAGATGAATTAATGCCTATGGATTTAGCATGGAATGTCATATAAGCTCCTGTAGGTGTAATGAGTAGGCGGCCCAATACTTTATTCATTTAAAGTACTCTGTGTCTTAGCTGAAATAAATCCGGTGTATTTCACAGACCCTGTAGACAATCATGAATAATCCATGCAGCATATAAAAATAATAAATTATAATGCAAATTTGAATACATGAATAAAAATGGATTTACAAAGAATGCATATATAGACAATCCAATCCTTTGTTGTCAGGGATGGCTTTGCTGAGCAAGCCTCGGCAGCACCCTCCTGACGAGCACAATAAAGATGAGTTTGTTCAATATTTTATGCTGCTACCTAATGTTTTGCTTTTCCCCAGCACCCTTGTGCACAAACGATACACATGCTTATTCAACAAGCCCACAGTGTGTTATTATCGAGCCCTCCAAAAGGTGTCACCTCTCAGAGAGGCACCGCTGTGCAGCAATAAATTTGGAATTTGATTAACCAAAGCACATCTTGACCTTTGATATTGTGACACAACAAGAGGGTAGTCATTATGTGCTACACAGTATAACTGCTCGGGTACATTGTGCAGCTGACAGCTGTGTTTTTGAACACATTCAACTTCAGTGTTCTCCCTTCATCAGCAAATCGCCTTGTTCAAATTTCATGTCATTTTTCTGCCTCTTCTTGGTCTCGCTGCGTTATTCCATTTTACCACCCTCAAGCCACCCATCTGCATCTATTGATCAAACTTCTGTATCAGGGATCGTTCTCTGTCTCTCTCCAAGGAGATGTATTGACATTTAAAGCTGCACTCTGTCATATCAATAATTCACACAATAATGCTGCCGTGCCCTTAGATATGCAACTGAGCATCACAACAACAAATGTCAATAAAGCATCAATGTTTTAGATGTAAAGGTTATAAATTCAATTTACTGGTGCACCACAAAACGGTTTAATACACGGAACGTTTGCTTTTATGCGATTAACTACAGCAAGACAGAAAATTAAATTTCACTAATTTACTCCCTGATTGATGTGTCATAAATTATGCTCTTTAAACTCAACTTCATGCAGCATTTGGAGATGACAAAATCCATTACTCTACTTTGATTTTTTTATATTCTTTTGCTAATGCATAATTTCATGAATGCTTACTTTCAAATTATAACTAAATAAGGCACATTTCTGCACTGCCAATGAAATACATAAAACATATTTCAGTGATGAGACATTCAATACAGTCAGACGCACAAAAATAGTCCATTACTGAATTAGTCCCACAGTGGCTTGTTAATACTGTATAAGTATGTGTGAATCACTTTATAACAAACTTTAAAGGAATTAGAATCATCAAAAAATAATCCAGATATTAAACATATACTATAAAGACAAAAGGATTGGGCCACATGTATAAATCCTTGAATTCAGATGTTTGATTCAGTCCTGTTCCTACAGGCGTATAAAATCATGCACTTTGCCAAAGGTACAAGACAAACATTAGTGAAAGAATGTGTCGTATCAAAGAGCTCACTAAATTCAAGCATGATACTGTAATAGGAAGCCACCATTCCAACAAGTCAGCTTGTGAAATTCCTTCCCTCCTAGATATTCCACGATCAACTGTAATGGGTATTACTGCAAAATGGAAGTGTTTAGGAACCACAGCAACTCGGCCGTGGAGTGGCAAACAACATAAAGTTACAAAGAGATTCTTCAAATGTGTGTGTCTCTCTCTCACACTGTCTCTGAAAACACTAAAGTCATGTCTACGTTTGCACAGGTTTGCCAGATTTGAAAGGTGAGTTGCAGCTAATAGTAGTAAAGTCTTACCGTTAGGATTTAATTGTGCATTCCCTGCTAAATAAATGCAATGTGAATGCTGAAGGCCGAAAGATTTTTTTATAAGTAAGCTGAAATGGTTTAAAAACTTGATTTGAACAAGCTTCACTGTATTGTAGCACAAAAGCTTCTACCTCCTAAAGTGTCAAATTAGCAAAATGGAAAGCTGAAGGAAGCTGAAAGGCTCCTGTACTGTGCAAGAGGTCATGCCTTGTTCCTCGTACCAAAGACGTCATGTCCCAGTGACCCTAAGGATTACAGACCCGTGGCACTATTCTCACACATAATGAAAACAATGGACTCACCCTGGACCAGCTTCGGCCAATGGTCAGCCCCCTAATGGATCCACTCCAGTTCGCCTACCAGTCCCAAGTTGGAGTTGAGGATGCCACCATCTACCTGCTCAACAGTGTCTACACTGTGAGGGTCATGTTCTCCAACTTCTCTAGTACATTCAGCACCATCAGGCCGGATCTACTGGGTCAGAAGCTGACATCAATGCAGGTGGACCCCTCCCTAGTGGCCTGGATCATTGACTACCTGACTGGCAGACCACGGTACGTGCGTCTGCAGCACTGTGTGTCAGACAGTGTGGTCTGCATCACTGGAGCTCTACAGGGGACTGTTCTCTCTCCCTTTGTCTTCACCCTCTACACCACAGACTTTAACTACTGCACAGAGACCTGCCACCTCCAGAAGTTTTCTGATGACTCTGCAGTAGTGGGGTGTATCAATGAGGAATGAGTACAGGACTGTAATGAGCAACTTTGTCACATGGTGTGAACAGAACAATCTGCGGCTTAATGTGACAAAGACTGAGGAGGTGATCATGGTCATGAGAAGGACCAAAACACCAGTGACCCCTGTTTCCATTCATAGGGTCTGTGTGTGACTGGTGGGGGACAACAAATCATTCCTACCTATGGCCATCAAACTTTACAGCTCCTCACTATGAGACTATTCTTATTTGCCTCACCTTTTATAAATTGTAGATAGCCTATTATGAAGGTGATATATTTGATCTTCTTATCTGCTCCCGGATATATTTTAACTTCATCTTCATTTTATTTCATAACATATGAATTTCTACATACTATATGATTCATATCTACATTCTCATTCACTCATTTCTATATTTCATTCATGTGTATCTTACTGTGTAAATAACAAATTGCATTAAAAATGTGTAATAACTATGCATTTCTGATTCATAATTATAGACACTCCTACCTGTGGCTATTACACCTTACAGCTCTTCCCCTTAATAACTGGACTTTTACCTATTGCCATGCTGTTTACATACAGTACTTCCTGACTCTCTGAATATCGGTGTTTTTCTTTTTTATATTTTATCTTCTTAACTGTTCTGCAATCTCTTACTTATATTTATGTATACTGAACACAGTGCCTTTAATGCGTGCAGTTCCCCCTGGGATTAATAAAGTATTCTGATTCTGATTCTGAAAATGCTGAAATCTACAACTGCTTCAATAAATGCAGAAAAGCATAACTAGTAGCTGAAGTTTGTTAGGTACTGGCTGAAATGCTTGAAATGCCTGAAGCCTAATTTTAACCAGCTTAAATCTGTTGCATCACAAAAAATTAACACCTAAAGTGTAAAATTACCAGATTGTGAAGCTGAAGGAAGCTGAAACTGCTGCAATTTTTTTTAAAAAAATGTTGAAAAAAGCATGACTGGGAGCTGAAGTTTATATATGACATGAAATGCTTGAAATGTCTTAAACTTAATTTAAACCAGCTTGACTCAGTACAAAAACTTCTAATGCCTAAAGAGCAAAGTTAGCAGAAAGGGAAGCTGAAAGAAGCAGAAATTGGTGAAATCTGAAATTGCTTTGTTTGTTATATATTGCCTTAAATTCTTAAGTCGAACCAGCTTAATTGCATTGCATCACAAAGCCTTAAAACTTCGAAAGTGTAAAATTGGCAGAATGGGAAGCTGAAGGAAGCAGAAAATAGTAAAATCAGAAATTGCTTAATAGTATATTTTCACTCGGGTTTGGCTGACCAGGTGTACTTAACAAAATGGCTGCCATCATCATCAATCCTCTTCCTGCTCTGTGGCACATAAGGCGGTCGCAAGGGTCCTTCAGTCTGCTCTGTAACAAAATGGCTGCACCCATGAAAAAATCCATTAACTTGCTGCCAGTCGACTGGCTGTTTAATTGTTTAAATTACTATGCAGTCGAACATATGATAAAGTGGCCGATGACTGTACCAACTAAAAGGGATTAAGGTACTGCTGTGTGATTGGCGGATCACATAGTTGCGATATTTTCATGATTTTAAATGGCTGTACCTAATAAAGTAGCTGGTTCGTTTATGCAGTTGAACAGATGTACCTAATAAAATGGCCGGTCACTATGAACGTGCATTTAAAGTAGCTGGCAAGTATATGCAGCTGAACACATGAAACTAATAAAGTGGTCGGTCATGTGTATGAATTTTCTATACTGTTTGTCCACACTGTAAAACACACACAGTCATGAACACTGACAGACTTTGGTTGGTTTAGAGACGATGACAATGTCTGCAGGTCCTTTACATGCAGCGCCTCATAGATATGTTCAAGCATTTGTCTGTTGAATGTGATCCAGCAGAAACATGCTGCATTTGAATCCTCCCGTCAGAAACAAGCTCCCTCCAAGGGAAGGGAGACACCTCAATACACAGAGAGACCTACTGAAGCACCCGGAAAGACACCCCCACAGGCAAAGGCCTCAGCTCCCAGTCAAAAACGTGTCCCACTGTGAGCACCAGGACATGCTACTGAAGCTGTACATGCGTGTGTGTGTTTTTTTGTGTGGGTAACACTAAGAAATGACCGAGAAATCGAAGTTTTAAAAAGTACCTCCATTCTAGTTTTGGCTCAAGAAAGAGGAGAGATTTTAACATTGCAGTGAATGAGCAGAGGTTTTTACACTGGATGCCCTTCCTGACGCAACCCTCCATGGTGAGAAGGGCTTGTGTTAAACCGAAGTTATGACTGTTTACAGATAAGGCATTTGGTCAGGGCCACCCAAAGTGAAAGTGAGATATTTCCTTCGCAGAGCAACTGGTCAATAGACTGAAGTGTGGCTTTGTCATTAAAAACTGTAAGATGTCTCCATCTAGTGACTGAACTGGTGTAAACATTTTTTTCTTTCTAACAAGCCTTCTGTTTTCCACCCACATGCTCATATTTTGAGATGAAAGTGAGCTTATTTATTTGAAGTTTTTACGATATTTGCAGTGAATAAAGTGAGACCAGAAATGGGGAAATTGACACAGAAAAGCTCTGAAATTCTGTTGTACATCACCTCCGCCTGTCTCCAAACACCCACCAGAACAAATCAATCATTTTTACTAAATGTAGAGAGACATTTAGCAGCTAATGAGCCAGATATTTGCCCCAGATGACATAAAAAAAAACAACCAAGCCTAACAGGAAAATGCTTTTTTGTTGTTTTTATACCTCTGGGCAGAATCAAGTTAGCCGTTTCACCCTCTTTCTGACATTTCCAAAAATGTCAGACTCCTTCTTGAAAACTATGTCTGAGAAGTATATGCTGAAGCTAAACCCTCCCAGTATACACTCGTTCCCTGTGAGGACATTAAATAAGTGTCAGAATCAAATTTTAATTACCAAATCCAAGCCAAGTGGTGCAAAATGTCAGTATGAATTATAAGGAGACCATCTGAATGCACCTAATTTGGCACCATTTGTGCAATGTCACCCCTATGGAAGATGTCCATCAGCAATTCCCACGTTTACACGGCCTGAGGGACGCAGTGAGGCCGGAGGAAGTTCAGCAGCGGGTCACTTTTAATTGCACTGCAAAGGGTCATTTCACTCTTTGTTTAACATCCCAGGCCATCATCGCTCTCTCGCCTCCTCATGATCCCCCTCTGAGCGGCGAACCACAGAGGTAGAGAAATGTACCTGTGTGCTCCATGGACAGAATTTTAAGCAGTTTATTGAATTAAACATTGTGGAAGCCTTTGTGGAGTTTCCCTGTGAGGTCTCTGCTGGTTAAAATGGGTGCAAAGTGACTTAGAGGACCTGATGAATTCATTACTTCATATGAATTTAAACAGGGCAATTTCATGACTCGGACAGTTTAACAGGTTAGACTGAGGCAGACTGATTGAAACCTCTAAATAGATTAATATGAATTGCTCATATTCATGAAAAATTGTTTACTGTTGCAATTGTAATTATTTATTTGCACTCTACTCCCCTAGGCAAACATTTCATTTCCAAGTGGAGGCAGTGGGACCAGGAAAATGTTGATGATGCCTGGTTTTGTTTTCAATTACGAGATGAGGGAGAATTGCTCCAGGGCATGATGGAGGGCTGGGGGGATTTCATGATTTCAAGCTCCCAGTTTGAAAAATGAGCCCTTGAAACAGCACCATTTGCAAACACAGCATTACACCAAAGATAATGGAAAATGTATTTAAAGTTGAGGCCTGTTTGAAGAGTGAAGCCAATTAATGTAAAACCACCAAATGTTTGGATAACTAGATTAAGCATTAAGAAACAACTGCAACATAACTGAGTGCAACCTTAATCCATCGTTAGTATTTATTTTCTCATCTTTAAAGAATTTTTATGCTTGTGTGCTTCCCATCCACTAACTCACCCCTGCCGTGCCACTCACACAATCAATCGCCTGCTTTGACTCACATCATTACCTCTTCACTCATTTGCTCCTTGTGAGATTGCTTCAGCCACCGAATTACTTCTTTTCTTTTTAAGTTTTTCTCCTTGTTTTATAGCCCTTTTGTTAGATTCTCTTTCCTGTTTTGCTCTTCAGGCTAACTTGAAGTTTACTTTATAGGCTTACCTGTATGCCAGAGAATCTGCCATCTCTATCATTTTTTCATCACGCATTTGGGCTTGCAAACCTGCTTTTCTAATGACATCTAGTAGTATACACACTCACCAGACACTTTGTTAGTTGCAGCTTGCTAGTACAGGGTCAGACCCCTTTTCTCTAAGAACTGCCTTAATTCCCCATGGTGTAGAAACAGGGTGCAGGAAACATTTCTTTGATATTTGATGCATATTGACATAGTATCATACATCTACAACCTAGAGGAAAATGTGCAGGAAAATCCCAGGAGACCAGCATTTACTGAAAAACTGGTCTGGCACCAACAGTCACGCCACGTTCACAGTTACTTAAATCACCTTAATTCTTCATTCTGCTGCTCACTTTGAACCTGAGCAGGTTATGTTGACCATGACTAAATGCACTGAATTGCTGCCATGTAACTGGCGGATTTGATAGTTGTGTTAATGAGCAGTTAAACAGGCATAGCTAATGAAGTGGCCAGTGAGTGTATGTCCTCTCCCTTACAACTTTTGCACTCTCCTCAGGTCATCTCTGATCATCAGGCTGCAGCCAGTGTGGCAGTTCTTGCTTGGTTCACATCGAATATGCTGGATCCCATCTAATCCTGATCCGTTTCCTTGAGTTCTTCTGAACAAAAAATTGTGCTGCCAATATTCATTGGGTATCTTTTTATGTCGTTTTCAAGGTTTACGTTTGCAGTTTTGTGACCAATGGGTTCTTTTCTGTTGAGATTCACTTCACACATTGAGCTTTTCACTGACAAAGCCATTACTGAAACACCAGTTTCTACAGATAATCCAAGTGTCAAGTCAGAAGTACTGAACCCCTTTTAAGGTCTAGGGGTTTTTTTAACTTGGAAAACATATCTTCAAATTCAGTGAGCAAAAGCTCCACAATTGTAATGTGAACATTTTTTTTTCTTAATATAACAAGTCTGTGTCTCCAGCAAAACTGTAAAGCTGAGTGAATAACATCTTCATAGCATTGATTCAGAAAGCATCGATGTTACTGAAACTGTTCTAAAAAAAAAGTCCTACTGGAACTCTACCAAGTTTTGCACAAAAATACTGCAGCCATGTAAGTCTGCACAGCGGTGGTGGGTTACAGTTTCATTTCTCTCTGTTTTATTTTTATGTATTGTAAAACAATAGGCATGAACAAGGACACTGAGGAGAAACAAATGCAATACATACAAGACAGGACAAAGGTGTAAGAAATCAGGAGAAGTGCATTTGTGTGCATGTGCAGAGAGCACAAGACCTGTGGGGGGGGCAGCACAGAAGGGGTCAAAATAATGTTACTGGTGTGATCACTACCATCCTCACCGCCAGCTCTGCTTTCACTGATTAATGATGAAAACAAAACCGTGAAAGGAACACTCTGGACTCACAAGCAGTAAAAGCATTTTTAATACACAAGAAGCTATGGTTCAGTCCCAGAACTGGGATCTTGAGGGTGGAAGGTTTCATAAATATTTAACTGTGTGCATTTTGAATTTTTGAGCTGCAGACCTCTGTACCTCTGTCCATTATTGGGTGATAAATAAGGATCCAAGTTGGACTTTAGTTAAACAAAGTTCAGTCCAGTGGCATCCCCCAAAGTCTTAATCAGGAGAAGCAGTAAGATTTACATGTGTAGTTTATACAACGCTAGTGAGACCTGCTATGTTGTATGGTTTGGAGACGGTGGCACTGACAAAAAGACAGGAGGCAGAGCTGGAGGCGGCAGAGTTGAAGATATTGAGATTTTAACTTGGAGTGACCAGGATAAAAGGATTAGAAATGAGTACATCAGAGGGACAGCTCGGGCTGAGCGGTTTGAAGTCAGAGAGACAAAGCTGAGGTGGCCTGGATGTTTGCAGAGGAGGGATAGTGGATATATTGGACAAAGGATGTTGAAGATAGAGCTGCCAGGCAGGAGGAGAAGAGGAAGACCACAGAGGAGGTTCGTGGATGTAGTGAAGGAGGACATGAAGAAGGCTGAATTTGATGGCAGCACTGGTCTTAAAAAAGTTGGGACAGGGCCATGTTTACCACTGTGTAGCATCCCCTCTTCTTTTAACAACAGTCCACAAACAACTGGGAACTGACGAGACCAGCTGCTGGCACTTTGGGAGAGGAAAGTCCCATTCTTGTCTGATATGTTTCACCATGCCCCAGATTTTTTCAGTGGGTGAAGGTCTGGACTGCAGGCAGGTCAGTCCAACGCTCTTAGACTATGAAGCCATGCTGTTGTAATATCTGCAGTATGTGGTTTAGCATTGTCTTGCTGAAATATGCATCCATGATTTCCAAAAAGAATTTCAAATTTTGATTCTGACCACAGAACATTAATACTTACACTTCCAGCCCTTTTTTTTGCCCTTGTCCCAGCTTTTTTGAGACATGTTGTGCCAAGATGAGCTGGTATTTTTAGTGAACACTTTGAACACTTTGAACACTGAGATTTGAAATCATTACATTGTGTTTTTATTTATACATATATATGTGGAATTGGAGTTGTAGTAGGCTATTAAGACTTATTCGTTTTAAGATTATTTATTATCCTTAATAGTGTAACGTTTATTTATTAAAAAAAACTTTTAAAGAAGCCAAATAAATACATAAAATGATATATAAAATGTCAGTAAAATGACAGACATTAGGGCAGATTTTCTGCGTGCTGACTTTGAAGTTTACGACAGCCCCTGAAGGCAGCACTATTACAGTACAGGCTGTCATGGCGCAGAGGAGGCCAGAAAGCTCCGCGGCGTCAAACTTTCATATCGGCTCCGTTTATGAGATGTTCACGCCTAACGCTCCCTGAAATCATCACCGACCGTCGAAGACACACATCGGCGAGCTGTCTGTAAGTGAATCGTCCTGCTTTTGTGGGTAGTTGTTTGCTCCGAGCTGAGCACAGCCTGACATTAGCTCCGAAAGATGCGTCCGAATGGAAAAATAACGTTTCCATGAATATGACTTTACTTTGGTGTTTTGAGGCTGTGTTGGCTGTGTAAGACGGGAGCTTTTACTGTATGTATCTTGCATGTTGTTACAAGCACCATAAGGTGTCATAAAGGCTCTGAAGCACACGGAGTGTCATTAAAGTAAGTGGCTACACAGAAGTTGCTAACTCTTTCCCCCAGTGTATTGTAATATGTTAATAGGTAGGCTTTAGCTGCTGTTAACACTGCAGCTCTGTCCGTGCAGCTTTAGGTCCGGCATTATCTAGAACATTTGAATATTATTATGGACTAAGAATGGCTTATCAGAAGGGACAGTCACCATTTTTTTCCCCCAGCAGTTTAGGGCTGAAGCCTGGCTGTAATGTGGAGAAGTATGTCTGCAGGATCTGAGTGATACAGATGTTTACATCAACTTTTTTGCTGCAGCTCTTGTTACAGGACTGACAGACCTGCAACGGCAGATGACAGCGCATGACTTGGCGTTTTGAAATCATAATGCAGAAACAAATCTGCTCCATGACGCTAAAGCACCGTTATTTCCAACACTTCTAATGAATAAACGCTCAAGTTATTCATCCTGGAACTGACTGACTTCGCTGAAAGTACCACTTGCAGGTCGCAGCAGTGGGAGAACAGAGAAGTAATTGGTACACAAGCCCCTCCCACCATGGAGGATTGTGTCAGGAAGGGCATCCGGCGTAAAAATCTCTGCCAAATTACCAGTGCGGATTAATCTGCTGTTGGTGACCCCAGGGAAAATACAACTGAGCAAACGAAACTGCATTTTACAAGCGTACCAGTTTTAAAAAGGGTAGTTTTCAAACCCAGCCACAGGGGCCCACAAGCCTAGTTCCATTCCCAAGGAGGGTCGCGTCAGGAAGGGCATCTGGCGTAAAATCTTTGCCAAATCAAATATACGGATTCATAACACGACTTCCATACTGGATCGGTCGCGGTACGGATTAACAATTACCGCCTCCAGTGCCGTTAGCCGACAGGGTGCCAGTAGAAACTATGCTATTGTTGGCTGAAGACCAAGCAGGGGGAGAGGGGGAACGTGTGTTAGGAGGCAGAGAGAGAGAAGGAAAGGTAGGAGGGTGGAGGTGAGAGTAGGAACTTTAAATGTAGGGACTATGACTGGTAAAAGAAGA
>VUQH01048228.1:83853-96654 GCA_015106775.1 Etroplus canarensis
TCTTCCAACGGCGTCAGCCCACTGCATGTTAGGTGTTCTTCCCCCACCCTTGTCTGGAAATGGACACTGCTGGTGTATTTATATCCCCAGAGCTCAACCAGCCTCTATTTTTTAAACACAGTTAAGGAGCCGTTCATCCTCACAGTCGTGCAAAGTTTCGCTGTCGTTTTTTCTAGACGAGTATACCCTGACACTTTGCTTTTGAAAGGTCGCCTGGAGGGGCTCATCAGGTAGGGAAGATAATAATATAGGTTTTGTTTGATTTAAAAATTGTCTATTTGTTTGAGTTTGTGGCGTGCTACATTGTTCTTACATTTGATTTTTATAGTTTCTAAAATGATCAGTGTATTAGTGATATTAACTAATGGAGATTTGTTTGTCTTGTCACATTGTACTTGGTATATAGAAATGTGTGAACTCATACTTGTTTCTGAACTTTAAGACGTGTTTTAACAGTGAAACTTTGTTAAATGTCATAGCCAGTACTAAATTTATCATTATAGACAGCTATGTGCTAGTCTGTGCTTGATAGCGGTACACTGCTGGGATTAGTCATTTTACTGGAAATTAATAAGCAGCTATTCTGATAATCATTCATCATAAAAACACGTCATTCCTTTTTCAGCTTCTGAGTTGCAGAGTTTGAACCTAGGGAGAATTTCACCCCTCAGCTGTTTCCCATGGGGGGATTTATACAGTTTATGGGAGGGGATACTGCTTGTGAGCTTCACTACCAGTTCTTAGCTCAGGTTGTGTTTTGTCATTCGTCAAGTGCAACATTGCTTTATTTTCTCCTCCAGCTGTTTTTGTTTTGGTGGCTTCCTTTTTTTTGTCTTCATGGCATCCTCTGATCTTTTTCTATCCTCTCTCTCTACTTTAGCACCTCAAGACTTTATATTTTACAAAGTGAGCATTTAGTGTTATAATTTCAGCCACAGATATATCCTGAACCAGTCAGCCTAAAGCTTGTCTTTAAATTGTTGCTTCACCTTAATGATGTTAGCATCACTTCTCTGAGTTACTGGGTCTGGGGCTGTGCGATATGACCAGAATCTCATATATCAGTGTAAGTCATCATGTCACAGTAACAATATATATCATGATATAATATATTTTTTATAAATGAACACATGAAAAGGATTAGTTCATTTTTATATTTTAAATTTTATACCCAAAAATGAATGATACTCATACATATGTCAGCATTTTTCTCCTTTTGTTTAGAACCTATGGGCAAATGTTTAAATATGAATGGGAAAATATAAAATATCAATCTATAAAATAGAAAACATTTTTCAAAAACACATGATTACAGATGCAACATAAAATAGTGTACTCCATAGTGTAGTGGTTTACACATTCACCTTACAAGCAAAAGATTCGATTCCAGTTGGGGACCCGAGCCCCTCTCACCATGGAGGGTTGCGTCAGGAAGGGCATCTGGCGTAAAACCTCCGCCAAATTACCAATGCGGGTTAATCCGCTGTGATGACTCCTTGGGGAGACTACAAGGAAGCAGCCAAAGGTACACAGTCACAGCATAAAATATTGGTTTATAAAATACCATATGTAAACACAGAAGTTTTCAAGCTGAGACTATAGTAGCACATTAAGCTGTGCTGGTATTCACATTTTTTTCCTGCTTCCATATGGTGCTGTGTAAGATTCCTAACTGTCATCCAAATTATAAAAAACTTTTGGCATATACAGTAGGGATGTTCACAAATAGATGTTTAAACATTGCTCCTCTTGCTAGTTGGCACCAGAAGTACTAATTGGAGAAACAAATGTACAACGGCAGTCAGCTGTTGGATAAATGATATTATGATGCCGCCCATCACTGCAGCCCTGACAGATGGCTGCACCTCCCTCTTTTTCCCTGTGATCAGAAGTTATATAGAAGTGAAGTGGAAAGTTGGATTAGCAGTGTAGGACAGATGGCAGTTGCTTGAAGCAGAGCATTTATGCAGTACATTGATGTAGAAAGTGAACGGTTGTTTGGCGGCTGTGTCGACAAGTCAGTTGACATACAGTTACGTGACCCAAGTGCGCTGATCATTCTGGCATCCTGTGTTTTTCGAGTGGGTTCTGTGTGAAGAAATGCACTGTCTGTATGTCTTCTTGAAACAGCAGAGCATGCTTGTAGTCTTGCAAAGAGAGGGAGAAAGCGTGCCATGTGTTGTCCAGGTGTAAACAAAGAATTTCCCTCATTGTGAGTTCTAAATTTGTTCTAAATTATACCTGCAATCCTGTACTCATTTGTGAATTTTTTTTGCTTTTCTTTATCATATGTGACTAAAATCTAAATAGCTTAAGGGGTGTTTATGCAGGAAGTGACTAGCAACGATGTGGTGACCAGAAACTGTAAATTTCAAGTGATGACAAATAGATTTAACTGCAAAGTGGGATGGACCTGAGTTAAACTTTTGACTTTGAGGTGAGTGAATAAGCGCACCGGATACCGTTGACTGACATATTTCAGGGTAGTGAATACATTCAAGAGTTTCTTAGGCAACTGGAGCCTGCAATGTCTGCTAGTGACCGACCCTCATCCGCAAACTGATGCGTGACAAAGCAATCTGTGACCTGGCTTCCTGTGTGGACACCCCTTTAGGCTCTCAGATTATCTGTTAGAAAACATGCTCTTGAAGAAAATTACCGTGGTTTCACTGTTGTTTTAACATTTTACTGTTCAAATAATTGTTTAAGAAAATAGTCTTCTGAGTAATTGCAGCAGTTGTTGCAGCCCTGTGTGGTGTGTTAGGTTGGTTTTTATATTTCTGGTGTTTCCCTTACAGATGAAAACAAAGTTCTGAGAACAACCATCGGAAACTGAGACACCCAGAGAGAGGAGAGATGGAAAAGCCAGTGCTGCAGACACAACCGTCCACCCTGCCTTTTTTTGACACTGCCCACGCCTTCAACCTGTTGCGGGGAATCCACGAACTGCGTGCCGAACGAAAGTTTTTCGATGTGACTTTGTGTGCCGAGGGCCGCGAGTTTCACTGTCACCGCACCGTGTTGGCCGCTGCCAGCATGTACTTCAGAGCTATGTTTGCTGGGACACTGAGGGAGAGTGCCATGGACCGGGTAGTTCTACATGAGGTGTCAGCAGAGCTTTTAGGTCTGCTGGTGGACTTCTGCTACACAGGACGGGTTACCGTCACTCAGGATAACGTGGACCTGCTACTGAAGACGGCTGATCTGTTTCAGTTCCCCTCGGTCAAAGAGGCCTGCTGTGCTTTTCTGGAGCAGCGGTTGGATGTTTCCAACTGCTTAGAGATCCAGGACTTTGCCGAGGCCTACGCTTGCAGGGAGCTGGCAGCCAGCGCGCGGCGCTTTGTCCTTAAAAACATAATGGAGCTAGCTAAAGGGATGGATTTTGAGCGCTTGCCATGGAAGCGCCTCCTTGAGTTTGTGTCGGATGATGAGCTTTGCGTAGACAAGGAGGAGACGGTTTATCAAATTGCAGTGCGTTGGGTGAAGGCTGATCTCCAGCGACGGCTGCACTACTGGCCTGAGCTCCTCCAACAGGTCCGACTCCCTTTCGTCAGAAGGTTCTTCCTGTTGGCTCATGTGGAGAGCGACCCACTTGTCTACCTGTCGCCCACCTGCCTCCGCATGGTGAATGAAGCCCGCAGCTTCCAGTCCTGTGAATATGACCGCCACGACAGGCCCTGCCACCGCATGCGGCCTCGGCCATCCACGGGATTGGCAGAAATCCTGGTGGTGGTTGGAGGCTGCGATCAGGACTGCGATGAGCTGGTCACAGTGGACTGTTACAACCCTCAAACTGGACAGTGGCGATACCTGGCTGAATTCCCCGACCACCTTGGAGGAGGCTACAGCATAGCTGCCCTCGGAAATGATATGTACGTCACAGGTAAGTCATCTGAGTGCTCCCAAGCTCAAGCAAAAAAGTTGTGTCAAAATTATTGTGGAAATCTTTTTATAAACTCAAATTTTATCATTGCTCAAGAAAATTAATCAGTATAACACTAGTCTGTCTCAGTTTGTGAGAACAGATGCTGTGTATAAAGGAAGCCATAAAGATAATGTGACGTCACCCTTTGATTTTTCATATTTTTATACCTCTACTCGATGTTGTCCTGACTTTATGGAGGCAGAGGTGAGGGTGGGAAGCTAAGTTATCAACTAATGCAAGCAAGTATAGTTCACAAGCTTCATCCATAACTTGAAGGTACAGACATACAGACATAGATACTTAATTAATACTAAATAATATAACTAAGAAATACTGGATTTTCGCTCACTAAATCAGACCACAGACGTTTTGGATGGGCTTTACCTCACACCAAGCCATATTGTTTGTCAGCTAATTCAGCTAAAAGGGTTTAGAAGGCACCAACAGCACAAACACAGTGGAGAGGTCCACTTAGATGACTCCATGTAAAAGCCTAGCAGACACCTACTGGCTAAAACTGCCTGTGTCGGTACATCTGTAGCACCCACACCCCTAACTTTAAGCTTTATAAAATCAAAATGGGATCATTTTAACAGGAGCTTGACTCACTTTTGTAGCCTGACTCAGTTTCATCTGGTGTCCCACTTACTGAAGGAAAAGTCACATCCAGTGTGCAGTGGTTACATTAACTTTTGGATTCACTGTTGTGTGAAAACTCCAGTAAACAGATTTCTGTTCCTGATCATTCACCTTATGAAAAGGCCCGCTTATGTACCCCTTATAAATAAACTGCAGGCTCTTTGGCTGCCTACTGTGGGAACAAGGAAAAATGAGGCAGGACACAGTGTGCTGCCAGGACAGCAGCGGTGTTATCTTCATCACCACCATCATTACTGGGAGACTGGCCTTGTCTGAGCAGTGCCTCTCTTGAGAAATCATCCCAGACCTTCACGTAAAGCTTGTGACTCTTCCAAGACACTGATGGTGGGCTGTAAAGTTATTAGTGTTACCTCATACATCAGTGACAGAAATAACAGCAGCTCATGATTGCATAATGGTGCCAGGCAGATTTATTTTTCCTAACATTTACTACACTTTATTTTAATTTTCGAATCATTAGGACTCTGTTTTTAGTGTCAGGGCAACTTAATGAAAAAATACCAGTGGATATTTCAGAATCGGCACTGAGCATTTTAAGTGCACTAAGTCACTTATATTATTGGATATTTGCTATTTGACAGGTTTACAAATAGCTCCTTACAGGCTTGTTAAAAAGCTGAAATCTTGTAAATGTTTAGATTTTGTGACAAAAAGTTGAACAGACAAGCAAAGTAAAGTAAGCAGTTTAGGAGTTGTTGTAATTTCCACCATCCAGTGATTATGACATGGTGATCTTTTTTAAATAGGGAGCCAGCCTTTGAATGATCATTGCCAAGGCAGAAAATTCTAACCACTCTGTGTGTGAACACAGTCCCTGGATTCACACATCAGGAATCTGATCCAGATATTTTCTTGAGATCATCAAGATGATGTCTCCCAGTTTTTATTATTATAATTTGGTATGTATTCCTGAATATATATGGTAAACCATTCTTCACAGAATTACTGGATCCAGAGCTGACTCTTGATCAGCCCCACCTCGGGTTTCTTTCAAGTTTTCTTTCACATCCATCCCTACCTTTTTGAGTACTCCTTCTCCCTGCTCTCAGTCACATAAACTCCTGGGTCAGAGGTAAAAACATTTCAGCAAACCGCCTGCTGCACTAATTTAGAAATGCAATCCTATACTGCTAATTTCCTAACCCTGGCTGTTTTGGGTTGTATCATGTTTAACTTCAGGGGATTTCCCTGGTTCCAGTTGAGCCTTTGCACAGTGACACCAACCTCCAGAGGGGCAACAACCTCCACAGCTTAAAAACATGGAAGCAGTAAAAACTGCAGTTCCTTTAAGTGCCACTTGGGGCTGGCTTCAAAAGGGAGTCAATCCCCACAGACTCCCATTTTAAAATGTCTAACTGTACAGCATTAAAAAGCAGGTTTAAAGCCTGGTACTCCAGCCTTTCTTCAAATTAGGTAACTTCCAGCTCCTGAAGACTAACAGAAGTAAAGCAAAAGGCCTGTAGAATGATTATTTTTATCAAGAACATTTTTTTAATTGAAAAAAATATATATAGATATATATAGAGAGAGATATGAATGATGACTTAGACCTCACAGGTTTAAAGATGATTTCACTGTCATGTTTAGCCACTGGAGTGCACTAATTAGATGGTTTTTACACTGTTGAATAAAAAAATATAAACAGTGCTTAGCACATTTATTATAACACCACCCAATGTAAGGTTTATGCCACAGCTGCTGTAAATTAACAGCATTGGTGATTACCAATTTTTTTTATGTTTCTGTAATGGTATGTAGAAGCTCTTTAACTGAAATTGTATTTTTAATGCTAAAATAATGCTTTATTAAATTCACAGTTTTACAAAAGAACAAAAAAAAATCGTAACTCATGTTATTATTTCATTATTAATCCTAGTACTGCCAGCTAGGACCAGCTAGAAGACCGGCAGTGAATGAACCCACTGGAAATGATCAATATATAGACGACCAGCAGTACACGAAACTTATTTGGGACACCAATATATTGAGTTCCTGCAGTACTAGGGTTAAGATGTCAAATTATAGTTATTTACTTGCTTTCCTGAACAGGAAAAATAGTTTCAGTGGTTGAATGTGAGACTTGATCAATTTCTGACTCCTCAGAGAAGCCCAGTGAGCTGGCTCAAATTAAAGTTGCTTCTTTTTCCCCTCATCACCCGGTTTTCTTCATCACAAACCAAAACTGTGTTGCATTTACATAAATGGCAAGTAAACATCCCTTGAGTGCAGTAAAACTACATATCTGCGTCCTTTAGGTGGCTCTGATGGCTCCCGCCTGTATGACGGCGTATGGCGCTACAAGTCCAGCGTGAATGAGTGGACAGAGGTGTCACCCATGCTGAAGGCTCGCGAGTACCACAGCTCCTGCGTACTGAAAGGCCAGCTCTATGTAGTGGCGTCGGACAGCACAGAGCGCTACGATCACGCCCTGGACTGCTGGGAGGCCTTGCCAGCTATGCTGCATCCCATGGACAACTGCTCCACCACCGCGTGCAGCGGACGCCTGTATGCCATCGGCTCCCTCACCGGTGAGGACACCATGGCCATCCAGAGCTACGACGCAGACACCAACCGCTGGAGCATGGTCAACTGTGGGCAGCTGCCTCCGTGGTCCTTCACACCGAAAACTGTGACCCTCAACGGCCTCATCTACTTTGTCAGGTGAGGAAAAAAATCTTTTGCTGTCATCCTGTTGGCATATTACATTTGATTTCTTCTTTTAGTCTATATACAGACAGTAAGCAGAAGTGGTAAAAAGTAATTAGTATAAGTATATTTACTCTAGTACTATGCTTATGGAGGGATTTAATGTACTTTTTCTTGGCGATAACAGTTGCCTTCTGCTTCGTACTTATTCTACCAGACATTCAAGAGAAATATAGTTTTTTCTTAGCTACATTTATCTTTCACCTATAGTTAGTAAACACCTACTTAGATATGATCAGAAATGTGACAAGTTTATAAAATACAGCACAATGCTGAAGCATTAACAAGGTTCAGGCTTCATATCTAAAGCATTTATAAATATTTTATTTACATCTTAGCTTGAGGTCCTTTTTTCACACAAAAATCACTGCAGATTTATGTTTAAATACATTTAGCTTGTAATGCCTTTGTTTTTACTTTCAATCCATTGATCATTTACTTTTACATTGCAGTATTTATGCTCTTACTTGTGTAAAAGAGTTGAGTAGTTCTTCCAACTCTATCCAACACCTTTTGATGAAAGTATTTTTAGAGCAAGGATGTTAAATGTATGACCCCAGGGTTCAATAAATGGCTTTAGAAAGGGTGAAACTTGCAGCTGGGTCATTTGTAATCACATTTCCTTTGATTTCAGGCTGGTCATCATCTTGTCTGTAAATGGATGGTTCATTAAGTATGTGAATGTATTCTGCGGTGGTTTTTCTCATCCAACCCACTTGAGATCTAATTGAGCTGTATGTGGCTGATGGATTAAAATGAGTTATAACATCTGATAAAGAGTGCGCTAATGTTCAAAATATTTTCTATCGAGTTCTTTAGTGCTGAAAAATAAATTCAGTATTTATAGATTTAGTTCTTTGGGTTTTACATTTGTAGGTAGACTGCGCTTCTTGAAACGAAATGACTTTTGCCACACTGAATGTGGATAAAGTTGATTATAGATACCTTTGCAGGATGCAGAATGCATGTTTGCTTATGTAGTGACGAAGGATCTGATGGCTGGTGCAGTGGTCTTTTTACATTTGAAAGCGGTGATTGTTTTGGCACCTACTCGACTTGAATCTCTTTCTATTTGTAGGGATGACTCAGCTGAGGTCGATGTCTATAATCCTCAAAAGAACGAGTGGGACAAAATTAGCCCGATGACCCAGGTTTGTATTTCACACCAGGTGCTTGGGTGTTCTGATCGCAATCATTTGTGATCTGTAATAGTCCTTATGCAACACAAACAACAGAAATGTCAACCAAGCTCAGTCAATTACAAAATGATTATAAATGCATGAAAAAAATAGTCAAAAATATGAACTGAAAAAGGATAACATAGATTTTGATTTCTATAGTGTTTCTGTCCTGCTGGTATGACCAGGATGTTACTGATTTCTTTGTGTAGCAAATACAGTAACGCGACAGTCATAATGTCCATTCTTAAAAACATGTGATCTCTGTTTTATCAGGTCCACGTTGGCGGCAGTGTGGCAGCCCTGGGCGGTAAATTGTACGTGTCTGGTGGTTATGACAATACGTTTGAGCTGTCAGATGTAGTAGAAGCCTACGACCCGACCATCCGCACCTGGGCTCTCGCTGGACGACTACCTCAGCCGACTTTCTGGCACGGCAGCGTCAGCATTTTCCGTCAGTTCATGCCCCTGGTGTCGAGCGCGTTCGAACCCACCGACGCCCCTGAGTCAAACGCCATTCATCTGCACCGGCATCACCGGCACCACGTGCTCCACAATCTCAACAACAATCTCAACCAGAACCAGGATGTGAATGCGGCACACTGATTCTGGACCTTAAAACACCTGTTGCCCCTGTCGTCCCCCTTTATCGTGCCATCAGTGGTGGACTGTGACTTTACCTCATCGCGTTGCTAAAGCTGTCGAATGCAGAGGAGAAGAGCGAGCATTTAGTCTGCAGACTGAATGACGACAGAAAGGCCTGGAGCCAGACAGATGCACACACACACGATACTTTATTTATCCCACAGAGTGAAATTTCCCTATGACAGCAGTAACCCTTACAAAAACAATCCATAAACCTCTGTAGTTTAGACTGAAACTGTGTTTACGCACAAAGCTAGAAATATGCATACCTGCTCTTGTCATCCCATTTATAAAGTCATGTCGTGTGCACATGTGAGTATATTGTGCACAAGCTTCATTTCCAAGCCCACACACCATATTTATATGTTGCATATTAATGTTTTTTTGTCACCTGCTCCACTGCTCACCAGACTTCTTTGAAATCTGTCACTCACTATAGCCGTGTTCTTCAACACTCCAAACGGCTTTCTTTATGGTCACACATTATACACAGCTGTGAATTTATAGCACTTGCACAGTGATTCATTAACCTTTAAAACGTGACTGCAGCAGTGGTCACTCGCTGTTACTAAAAGTGAGGAGGATTATTCGTTTACAGTGCTTCAAGTGGCTAAAATGTTACTTGAAAAGTAACTAACTTTATAAAAGTGTGTAACGGTCTGAGCCGTAAGCGTAATCACCACCTATCATTTGTGAAGTAGGCACGAGGTCCACAGTGTGTATGCATGTTTTTTGTGCGTATGTATTGTTTAAACATTTGTCCCGCAAACATGTGTGTGTGTTCTCCCCGGCACACTGTACCATCCACTACATGGATGACAGCCACAGCAGGTCCAAGAGAAAGGCAATGAGAAGCAGCTGCTTGTTAGGTCAGTGAGGATATTAAACCTGACGTACATTTAAAGTCTTTTCATGCAGTTTATTTTTAATTACCGTGAATTAATCATGCAGTGGATCGATAGAACTAGTTTTTGATAATTGGTTAAATTTAATTGGTTTTGGTTTCAGTTGTATTTTTTTAGTTTTTTTGTATTTATATATTTATTCATGTTGTTAACTGAATGTTTTTGGACTGTTTGTTGTTTAAAAACACAGATATTTAAACACATCATCGCTTTGGTGTGCCAGATGTGATGGGCTCATTACTGCCCTCTGCAGCTGGAGAGCAGAAAAAAAAATTTGCTCATAACATGTATGAAGGAGAACTGGATTATAGATTCAGAAATGGTGCCGGGTTTGCTTCCAGGTTTTGTAGATAATTGTGCATGTTCATTAATGTTCCTGTAGCTCATTAGCGCTTTGGTGGCTCTGACTATGGATTTTGCTCCTGGGCTATAAATGTCACATGAGCTTCATGAAAATAAACCCCACTTTCATATGTGCTACAGGGGATTTACAAATGTTGAACTGCCACATATTAAAATTCAAATAGCTAGTGTACTCCTCGCACTGGTCCCAAGCCTGAATAAATGGGGGAGTTGCGCCAGGAATAGTATTTATTGTACGTCTGGGAGATCCATCTGCTTTGGCAAATCCTTGGGAAGAGGTGAAAGTACCTTAATGTGAGAAGTTTCACAGATGTCTTTTGTCATAGGAGTCTACAGGAAAAAAGCCTTTTTCAGCTGTGGGGTAATTTACATTTTGCAGCACCACTTGTGAATGGTGTGGTGGTGCCTTAAACTGTACACAAGCCACTAGTTTTGAAAATGTGTCCTTTTTAACAGCCACCAGGGGGCAACTCCAAAGTCATATTTTTGTAAGTCTAAACAATATAGAAAATGGAGTCCCCGTAGTGTAGTGGTTTTCACATTCACCTAACAAGCAAAAGGTTTGATTCCAGGTGAGGACACAAGCCCCTCTCACGATTCAGGGTAGTGTCAGGAAGGGCATCCGGCATAAAACCTGTCCAGAATTACAGATGCGGATGTGGTGACCCCTTGGGGAAAATTCAAGGTAGCAGCCAAAGGTACACTTTCAAGCTTTGATAAAAACTAAACTAAAATAACGCAACTTCTCAACTGGTCTACAACATCAGTAAACACTTCAGCTAATGGGTTTATGTCCTCAGTAGCTAGTTTTAAAGTGTTTTTCAATGCATCATGGTGGTCATTTTGTAAATGACTTCATGTGGACGAGCAGGGTGTGCTTTAATTCACTTAGGTACAGATGTGGTTGGTGTCCTCAGTCAGATCCACTCATTTCTACAAACACCCAATATATCAATGACCAAAATGCCATACTTGAGGTTTAGAAATGATAGTATGTAAACCGATGGGTGAGGTCATGCTGGCTGTGTCCAGTTCTGTTAAAACTGAAACACTGTAATAGTGGTTCAGTTATAGCGGATGTTGTTCCTCTAGTGGCCATCATGGGCAGTAGCGACCCCATCCCTAATTTATAAACACACTTAAAGTTGACATTTGTGCTTTTCATGGGAACCATGAGGTAATGTCGCCTGCACAGCGGATGACATCTCCAACAGAGTTTGGTGTATCTGTGTATGGACTTTTCTGTTTTCATTGTATTGCATTTGTGTTGTTTGTTTTTTTTTTCTTATACTGAAATCAGAGTTAAATGCTTCACAATGAATGCCACCAGATTAAAGTCTGATTACAAAATGTGAATCAAGTTTAGAAGGAGTTGCGAGAAACCTGATTAACTGGCAGCCACAGTTAAGCCTGAAGGACTGATCTCAGACTGAACTACTGCGGGTGTAGACGTTTGGACAAGAGGAGTTTGTGGATTAAAAAAAGACTGTATCTCTGGTTTTGCTGGAGAACTTTTAGTGCAGTTTAAATTTGTGGATTAGTTCATTAAAAATCTGCAACCCCGAGGAAGCTCCAAGCATTTTAACAGAAACAACAGTAATCTGTTTACATTCCAAAAATGATGAAGTAACAAACTCATAATCAGCACTTAGCAAGATACCCATTATTATTTACCTGGAGAAACAGTTGCGCTGAGAAATCTTCGTAGTAGAAAATCAAGTTGGCTGCATGCAATGGTAACTTGCACTGAGTTGATTCTGTTTCTACTCTTTAACTGGGCCATATCAGCCTCTTATAACCATGCATGAAGAATTTTCTTGTAATTCTTAATATGTTACTGTTTTCTTAGTAATGGATATATTTGTGCTGTGATTGCTTCTGAAGTCCCTGCCTGTCAGCTGCGAAAACATCAGTGGCTTGTGGTAAATGCTAGTGATGAGTCGTCACTCACAACTGGAAGTGCAAACAAAATCTCAATTTGCTGTCATGTAAGATAAATTTTGCTTCAGTGGAAGTAGTATTTGAGTGTTTCTGTGCTATTGTCAATGCACCATTGTTTTTTTTAAGTTTTCAGTTTGCAATGTTGAATCAGTTTTGTAAATACAGTATATTCTTAAAATTATGTGTTGTGTTTGTATGATGTTTCCAGTGTGGTTACTCTGAATTAAACTGCAGGCAGGTCTGAGAGTTTATTCTGCTGAGTCACAGTTGATTTGCTGTTAGCGAGGCTGCAACAAATATTTCAGTAAAATAGCTGACAGTAACATTTACACACAAAGCTTTACATCTTAACAGAAAAACATTCACATGGCAATTTAATTCCAAATTATATGCAATAGGAAAGTCCAAATCTATTTGGTCTGTGAACATTAAAGGTACAGTGGACTTTTTTTTTTTTTTTTTTACAAGTTCAGTTATT
>VUQH01048229.1:4483-23693 GCA_015106775.1 Etroplus canarensis
TCTATTTTTGAGACAACTTAGGTCTTGCAGTATCTGCTGGACGGTGCTCGGGATGTTTTATGAGTCTGTGGTAGCCAGTGCCATCCTCTATGCTGCAGTGTGCTGGGGCAGCAGACTGAGAGTAGTGGACACCAACAGACTCAACAAACTGATCTGTAAGGACAGTCCACATGGGTGTGGAGCTGGACACTCTGACAGTGGTGTTAGAGAGGAGGAGGCTGTCCAAGTTAAGGACAATACTGGACAATCCTTCAGTCTCGCCATGACGTGCTGGACAGACTCATTCCACCACGATGCTCCACAGAATGCCACAGGAAACCATTCCTGCCTGTGGACATCAGACTCTACAACTCCTCCCTGTGACACCTGGACTTGTTTCTATCGCTTTATGTCGTACATGTTGTATATAGAGTTTAACTTTGTAGTTATTTAGGTTACATTTGAATGTTATACACACGTTTTTATATTCTAATCTTCATTTTTCTGCCTTTCAGATGTATTGTATGTATATACATAACTTAGCGTAACAAAATGCAATTTCCCCCTGGGATTACTAAGGTATTCCAATTCTGATTCTAATAGGATGCCACCATTGCAACATGTCAATCATTCCCTCCCAGATATTCCACTGTCAGCTGTAAGTGGTATTATTGCAAAGTGGAAGGAACCACAGCAGCTCAGCCACAAAATTTCAGACCGCATAAAGTTACAGAGTGGGGTTGCCAAGTGCTGAGGTGCATAGTGTGTAGAAGTGGCCAGCACTCTGCTGACTCAGTAACTGCAGAGTTTCAAACCTCCTCTGACGCTAACATCTGACAGCGTTGTGTGCTTCACACCACTCTGTATGACTTGGTATCGTGCTTGGTGAGGTGAGGCTTTGCTGCCGTTATTTTGGATCCTTTAGCTGTATGTTGATGCTGAAACCTTCTGTATTAGAGCTCCACAAAGGGTGACCAGATGTCACTCTTTATGTGGGGCTACACAGCATTTTTATCCCCGAACAGCGTTGGCCCATCCATTAGGACTGACTGACCTATGTTGAGCTTCTGCGCACATGGGACCCTTCTGCACTTTGGCTTTCAAAGTTCTCATTTGAATATTTGCCACTACTGCTAATATTTGCTTCCATGCTCACCACGATGGCTCGCCTACGCATCACAGTGTAGCCCTCACAGCTCTCATTGCCAAGTCCCACATGCACTTTTTTAAAGTCTGGCTTTAACCTGATGCATGTGAAGAAAGCTGGGAGACTTGTCTTTATAGTTAAGGCAATGTTATGCTTGTCTAATACTCTGCCAATTAGGGAAGCTACAAAGTCACAAGCTCTGCCAATTTTGATGGAATATGAGGAAAACTTGCACAAATAAAAGGACATTCTGCTTGAATAATAGGCTGAAACTGGATGGAAGGTGATTCTTGTCATGTTTTGTGTCAGTTGTGAGTCTCACAATAAAAACCTGTTGCTCCAAAAGATGTTGGTGGATGCTTCCCCACTCAAACCCAAATAAAAACAGCTACAGAAATGATAGTTCTAATAGTTGGTGGTATAAAAAGGACTTACAGAAAAGAAGAAACAATAAAGTTAGGCTTATATTTATGCTTGTTATATTTATGTAATGGAACTGGAAAGGTTGCTTTCAAATAAAAACTTCTCTACATGCTAAATGCTACTCAGGATTAGTAAACTGTCCCACATCGTCCCACACAAACATACTCTTTGTCCCACATTTAGTTTGTTGGCATCAGGTCACCCTATCAGTAGCAGTGGGTAGCATGGCCGTAAGCACATACAGTTAGGTCCCTACATTTTGGGACAGTGACACCTTTGCACACATTGATACATTTTAAATCAAGGGGTTTGACAAAATAATTGTATTAACTGTTTTGTAATTATAGCCATTTTATACTTGGGCCCCCAATTATATATAATAATCACAAGGTAAGTGATTTTAATTATAGATATTAGTAATGCTGATGGGCTCATTTATACTGAATATGCTCTACCACCTTCATTAAGATAAGACAAGGTATACTTTATTTATCCCAAAAAACAAAATGCTTTTGTTACAGCAGCTAAAGGGTTAAAGAAAACAAATATATCACAGATAGCTGAAATAAATAGGCATTATAAGGCTCAAATATGTGCTGTGGGTCCATACAGAATTTTTTCTTTTAAAATAGCTCTTTTGATAGTAAAGGATGCCAACCCTTGGTATAGAAGTTACCCCAAACAACAGCTTTAAATGGGTTGCCATATTTCTAAATGTAATAATCTAAGTTTCTAGCAATAAAAGTTAAATGTTGACACATGCACTGACATGAGACAATTAATTGATTAATTAATCTACAAAACACTAGTAACAAGTCATTTAATCATTCTGTGGATAACATTTCCAGATTTGTGTTTCTTCTCTGTTTTGTTTGTTACTGAATTAAATGCAGTTTGATGACTTAACTTTATTGTCAAAACAAAATGTGTTGTATTACAGCTGCTGAGTATGCTACATAAGGGGGCAGTGTATCATTTAGAAAATGATTAATGTTTTTTAAAAAGTAGGGAATACTTAAATATGTACTTTAGTTTTTCTATTTGAATGTATTGAGTATTTATAATATGTATAATATTTACTGAATATGAGAAAATAAGGTTGTGTGAGTATTAATTTGAGAATCAGAAAGGCTAAGCAGAGATAAGGGTTTTTTCTCTCTTCCTCCTTTAGACATGTGCACTTCTTAAAAATATATTATTTTATGTGGATGGTATGATGTATTGTTAAATTCTTGACAAAAGGTGTTGTTCATTACATACTCACTTAGAGGTAGCATCTTAGGTTTTTATTCATGCGGCTCAAATCCTTGTAGTACATACTCATTTTTCTAGATGTCAGCGTGCCATTTATACAAAACTTCTTTATTGCCAAGAATCCAGCACCCTAAGTGTATTTGTTTGGTCATTTTAGACCAGTGCTGGAGAATACTGGATCAATGGTAAAGTAAAAGTATTACTGAGAGATAAGAAAAAAATTGTTGCTTCAGTATGGTGAACAGTTGGCTGAAATTAAGCTAAGGCCTTTTGTTTGTGCTTCTTTATCCTGGCTTAATCCTGTTGTTGAAGTCTGGTTGGTTCCCTGCCAGAGTTTCCATTGTATTTAGTGTCTCTTAACCTGGCTGGAGCTTAGCTGAACTGGAAGTGTTTAATAGCCTGGCCAGACTTCCTACAATCTGCCTGTAAGTTACAGCATAAAGGTTTCATCTTTTATTTCTTTTAAGAAGTGCAGTTACTTCTCCTGGGAAATGTTAAAACATTTTCAGAGAGTTGTTTTACACTCCAGTGTTAATTGACAGCTATTAGTCATAGGGAATTTTCTTCATATGTCTAATGTCTTTTTTTGTTTTCCTCTGTCAGTATCAGTACGATCAATGGCCTCAAAGACCCCAGTGGGGTTCATTGGTCTGGGAAACATGGGCAGTCCCATGGCCAAAAACCTGCTAAAAAATGGTTATCCCGTCATTGCTACTGATGTCTTTCCTCAGTCTTGCAAGGAACTGCAGGACATGGGCGCCCAGGTAACACACTGTCATTAACACATTTCATAATCATATGTAAACCCTTACTTGTGCAATAGTTGGAGACCCTCCTTAATGAACTGTGTGACAGATTGCCACTCTATAGCGAAACTGAGTCAGATATTCTGTGTTAATAATGAGTCTAATGATATTCAGGTAGTGGACTCCCCAGCAGAGGTGGCCGAGAAAGCAGACCGTATCATCACAATGCTGCCCTCTAGTCCCAACGTCATAGAAGTCTACACAGGTCTAAATGGCATCCTCAAGTAAGAAACATTGTCATTAGAGTCTCTGTGAATTTTGAGGAATTCATGCATCTTTTACCTACATTTTAAAAATCTATAAACAGGAAGGAGAGAAGTGCATGGTGTCTAAAAACAAAAACGCTTTGACAGGCCATGCGCTGTACTTGTACTGTTTTCTGTCTTGCTCTGTGTAGGAAGGTGAAGAAGGGGACATTGTTAATTGACTCCTCCACGATTGATCCTGCTGTCTCTAAAGAAATGGCGGTTGCTGCAGAGAAAAAGGGTGCTGTGTTCATGGATGCCCCGGTGTCAGGAGGTATTGTGTCTTCCAAAACATTTGTAAGCAAGCACACCTTAATTGGTGTCTTTTTCTCCAAGCTTTTCAATTCTACGAAGTCTTTCTCTCAATAGGTGTGCTTGTGATTTGTTTTTTTGTAATTAAAGATATTCAAGATGCCACAGTACAGTTTTGTGATTTAAAATGGGGAATTGTATATCAGGCTTAAAATCTCACTTTGCGTGTTTTCACTGGTTACACATCCAATGAAGAAAATCAGAGAAGTTGGTTGGCAGCATCAAAAGCAGAATTATACAGGTGATTTGTTTATTTAATTGTATCAGCCATACTATTAGGCCTGTGACCCTTCAGCCTTAGTTCTCAACTGCCTCACAGTCTTTTGTATATCTAAACTATTGGACCTTTTGGGTTAATGCTCAGACACAGGTTGCAATTACGGGCCAGCCTGTAGGTGCCCTCTTGAGGTTTTCATTGCTCTTTTTGACCAGGAGTCTTAAAGGCAAGGTTAAGGTTTTAAAGTCCTCATTATGTTGGTGCTGTCTGCTTGTGACGGCTTCTTGACAGAGCACAGGATCGCCAGTCGTCCTTAATGGGCTGAGCCGCAGTGGAGAATCCCATGTCAGGACTCTTCATGTTGATGGAGCCGTAATGGCGGGTATCCTATGTTAGTGCCTTTCATGTCAGATAAAGAGTCATAAAGAAGAGAGAAACTGCCCTCACATGGAGGGCAGGAGAGGAGGGGGGAGAGAGAGAGATAAGACATGAAGGAGATACATTGCAGTAAAACTGTCCATCTTTCTCAGTTTCTCTATCTTTGTCTCTTTCTCTTTTTCCATATACACCACTTGGTTCTTTTGATTTCAGTATGCATTTAAGGTTTTCAACAAGCTGACATTCCTGCATATCAGACTACCAGCTCTGATCGTGGTCTGTTCCCTTTTTATTGCTCAATCTTTAATTCGTACACATTGAAACTCCTGCCCTCTCCCATACAAACATAGACTTATCCCATTTTGGCATGTTTACCAGCTGGCGTCTGCATAGCAGAGCGACTGCAGTCAGTGAGATCAGAGTCTTAAGCCTGTTACTCTCCCTTAACACATATGCTGTTTACATACTACAGACAGAGCACAGTTTTTGTGTGCAGTCCTCTGTGAAGGTTCTTTCTCTCGTGTCTCTTAACTAGGCCTCTTTTACTAGCCTAAGATGACCAATGATTTACCTGCTGCCTCTGGTCTCTGCAGCTGGATGCACTTTGCTCACATGCACCTGCGCTCCCAGTATCACCTAAAGACATTCAGAAGCCATATCCCTAACTAGTTTAGTGCACCATAACAGTATATTTTAAATAGAAACTTAATTAGAATTAATTTTGATCATAAATTATAATTCTAATAATTACTTTGAGTAGTGTATTCAGAGAGACAGTCCTCTGTCAAGGCCAATGCCTTATCTCACAGTTTTAAGGAGATCCAGATCCTCTTCAAAATTAAAATCTTCTGCTTAAGCCCACTCTCTACCTTCCCACAAAACTTCCTGAAATTCATCCAGGTAGATTTTGAGTAATTGTGCTGGTAAACAGCACCTCTGCTTTGGTGGAAAATTCACTACATTCGACCTCTACAACGTAAGCCTTTTTTTTTTTTTGGTCTGAGACAATCCGCTCCTATTTGGACTAATAAGAGATATTTGGTTTCGTAGCGTGGCCAAGCCAAACCTGTAAGAAGAGGTTTGACCCAGTGACACCTCAGTAACAAATTTCAGAGAGTTTAACAGCCCCCCATCCCACCCTCCCAACCCCACCAGCCTGCTTTAGTTACCTCTAGGTAGTTACATGCTCTTTTCCAACCAGGAGATGGCACCCTACCCAAACAGGGCACTGTCATGAGGTATGTGTATGTGTGCAAGAAAGTAAAGTGTGGCTGGCATGAGCTTAGAAACACAACATGAAATGAAAGTAAGGTGTAAGTTTGGCTTCTGACGTGACAAACTAACACAACTTGTGTCACACTGATAGACTCTTATCAGTGTAATTAATGTCAGGTACATCTTTCATGACACAGATGTGTGTGTTTTGATTACACTGACTTAAGGCAAACTTTTATCCAGTCAGTTTTTCTGAGAATAACACACAGACTTGCTGTGATGTGCTGTACTCTTAAACTTTTGCAGACACAGCCTGTTCTTTTTGTGGTTTCAGCATTGTTTTTATTTTTAATATAGAATTTCTTTTGATATAAAATAAATCCCTTTGTGAGCTGTGTGAGGTGGCGTATTTTACACAGAAATGTGTGTTTGTATGTTGTGTGCGTCACTGGAGGTTTGGCAGGCAACCGTGGGATCTGAATTGCACAGTCATAACCCTTTTTAAAAAGAGCAATCAAAAAACTTTCACTTTCTTCTCATGGGCATCCTGCTGGCTTCCATTCTTGCACAGTGACCAACATCTTGGCTTTAGCCCTGGATCTACCAGCTGTGTCTCGGTACACACACACACACACACACACACACACACACACACACACACATGCAGCATTGTATAATGAAAGCATCTTACCCTCACAATCTAAGCACTTTTTGCATAGACGCAATTATATTAACTTAGACACTGTTTCTTCAGGCATGCTGATGTCTGCTTGTGTGCACACACCACACTTCTATCACTGTCTGGAGTCATTAAAAGCATCCACATGCAAAGTTGACCCACAACAAAACAAGCTCTGATGTCACAGGCCAAGGGTGTTGGCACAATGATGGCAAAAATAGGAGGTCTGGCTAACAAGCGGCGGGTCGTTAGCAGTAATTACCCAGAATGCCTGTGTTTGTGTCTGTGTGCCCATGGTGGGCTGCCACATTGCTAACGGACGATGGCTTTGAAAAGGCCCTAAAAACCTTTCACTGTGTTTTTCCCAGTGCTGGGAAAGTCAGCTATTGGTGCAAATGAAAGCAAGAAGGAGCCTAGCTGCTGTGGAACCATAGGAATTCAGGCTAATGTTGCTTGTTTGCGAGGTCTTATAATTCTCAGCCAACCACCTATTTAAGTTGAGTCTCAACACCGCTCTAATCATATCCATACCACATCAACCCAACCTTAGTTTTGCAATGTGTCATTTGCTGACAGTTTGAACGTCATCCTCCAGCCTGTAGGAGCTTGTTCAAGCCAAGGCTGGCGCAAGATTGTTCATCAGTCAACACTTCCAGTCTACTAGGTCTTATTCCAAAAAAAAAAAAATTACTTTGGCTATAAACTATGGCTTCCACAAATGATAACACGGAGAAAGGAGTAAATTTAGATCATTAGCATTTATTAGTTTACCTTTTGCTGAAAATTGTGTAATGCTAAAGCATGAAAGGGTTTTCTTGGAGATAGTAATTTGATGAAGCGTTCCTAATTTTAGGCATTAGTTTTTCCTAGAGCTTTCAGCTATATCCAATCAGCAGAACATTTTGTTGTTTATCTTTTCAGCCAACATAGCCTGGGAATGTTACAACTAAAATTAAATCTGCAATTCAGCTTGTATGTCGACTGTTCAGCCTGAAGACTGTGTGATACAGTTGGAAGCTCAGGGGAAAACCTGGTGAATGGACCTTAGCTGTGATTGTTTTGTTAAAGTGTAAGACTAACTCCTTTAGTTTCCTCTTGAATAAAATCCAGCTTTTCAGACCTTGATTTTGGAAGAATTTAACACTGACATTTTAGTTGCTGTAGCGAGAGTAGAATTTAAATTAGTCCCACTGTGATTGTTAAAAACTTTCATAGCTTTTGCTTTACCCCATATGTTTAACACACCATCCGTTACAGCTAAAATTATAAGATTAATAATCAATTAGTCCAGTCACCAAGTTTTGAAATCTGATTAATTCTTTAGGCCGCTTCTCAAGCAATTTTGCCAACTTACCTTTCTACTTTTCATTGTCTATCACTGAATGCGATTTTAAATTAGTGTTCAGCAGCACAATTGCTTAGTCTATAGTAAGCAGCTGGTTTAGATTTGGAACATACTCAGATCATCCTCATTTTGCTCCACTGATTTACATGTTGCCTTTCTACTTCTTTCAAAGGTAAAAAGTGATCAAAAATGGTCAAACATTTTAAAGATTTGGACACATTTCACTCTGATAATTTGTACAAAATGCATCACACTGCTTCATTTTTGTCAGTGTGCCAGATAAAAAAAAAAAACAATTCTCATTGATTCTGGACACAGCCTAAAGACTCGCCCCTCTCATTAGATCAATCTAAATGTTTTCGTGATGCCTAATCCAGTCTGAGAATAGAATTATTTAAGAAGATGAGCCTGAAGGTAAGTGATGACTCTGACACTGAGTTAAGGAATTGGGTTGGACAGGCAGGGGGTGGTGCTGTCGCAGTCTGTCACGGCTAACCAGTACTAGAGAGCGGCCGTCGTCCAAAGACTAGATTAGCATAACAAGCCTCTTGCTGACAGGTCTTGGTGACATGGAAGGGAGGGAGGGAGGGTGTAGGGTGGTAAAGCGACCAGGCAGGATGATGATGATGATGATGATGGAGGGGTGGTGATGTGGGGGTTCTATCCTATGCTCCAGATGGAGGTAGACCCACAGCAGCTGGGGGACTGGTTCTTAAAACTCTTCCCCTATGTCATCTGCTGTGTATGTGAGACAGTCAGCTGGTGTATAAGTCATACAAAAAGTCTCTGTCCATCAACTGCAGCCCAAACATCACACTGCATGCCGCTCATCTAAAAGTGAACTAGCTTCGTGTCTGTATAAAACTATGTGTGTGTGTTTGTCTCTGCCTGCTAACAGCCTAATTGAGGATCATTATTAACTTGCTCTATCCTAGATGAGTCTCATTGGGCCAGGGAAAAAGATTGATTGTGGCTCTCTCCTGCTCCTTCCATTTTCTGTCACTAACCATTGACCAGGTGCTCTCCTATGGAAAAGAGGAGTTACTGATGATGATGATGATAATGGTGAGGATGATGATGAGGGCTGACCTAGTGGTCAGTGGACAGACATTGCAAACCAAACTTAAAGGCTGTAGTAACCTTACATACAAGAAACACTCTAAACTTAATTAACCTTGTTCCCGGTGCCTTTTTTTCTCCCTAAATCCAAACTTTCTGCTGTTGCCTGTTCACTCAAGGTTCTCATGGAGTATTTGTGTGCAGGAGTCAGTTCTCATGGCACTGCGCTCGTTAACTGGAGCTGATAAAGCGTCTGTTTTTAACACAGCAAAGTGGCATTAGTAAAATTGGCAGGGAAAAACTGTTGAAAGTGCTGATTTTTTTTTTATTTTATTTTTTGATGCTGATGTGTGTGAGCAATGTGGGTTAACACACACCCTCATCCCGTTTCACTTACTCGATCTCCGTTGTGCTTTTTACGGGCCTGTTTAGGGCTTTAATTTGTTTGAGAAAGAGATCTGGCCTTGGGTGTAATTATAACGGTGGATCACATGAGGCTGTGTTCTTGGCCCATAAACATCCTACCCCACTGGCTTTAACTCCAAGCAGTCAACTCCCATTGACTCAAGGCTATTGCACTATTAAGTGTGAAGGCTCCTTTTATTCTGAATTATAGATGACTGCAGCCGAGCCAAAGTAACCTTGCATGTGCATATAGTTAAAAACAAACAACGCAGTATGTCGCCAGTGCCAGAGTTTGTTTACACCAGCTACATTGGAGCTTGGAGGTGTGATATGAAGTCTGGCATATCCTTAAAGCTTCTCTGACATACTTGGAGTAAGAGCACTTACATTATCATTGGAGGAAATTGGGTGTTTGGTGGAGCTCTAATGATATTATAGGTGTTGTTGTTGCTCCAAGTGTTTTTCCGTTTCTTCTCTCTGGGGGAAAAAAGCAGGCTTGTGGAACGTTGTCAAATGCGTCATTCATTACCAAAAACTGGGAACATCCCTTCTTGTGTGTGCATGTGTGTCTGCCATTTTGTGTTGTTTGTGTAGCCTCATATTCACAAATGCAGTTTAATTTAAACCCACCGCCAATAAAAAGTGGCTACTGGGTTACATGCGGCTCGTAACTCTGAGACGGGGCCTCAGAAGCTCCAACTGACGTCTTATTGGTGGCCAACTCTGGGATGTGCACCTGTCTCTGATATACACACACACAGATACTGCGTGCACATGTGCACATATATTCTCACTTGCTTTGTACGTACACGCACCACTTCAAAAAGAGCTCAGTTTTAAAAGGTTATACGGCTGTCATGGATTGCTTTGGTTGATTCTTTCGTGTGAAATGAAAGAAGTGCTAATGAACTCAGTGCTTACTACAAACAGCCCAAACCAGAGCTGTTTCTCTGATCTTTCTTTGCCTTCACACAACCAGTGTCTCTCATGTTCATAGTTGATGCTGTCGTCAAAGCCTGCTGCTGAGCATCTGTCCTAATGGTGCTTGATTACTTGCTCATTAAATTGGGTTTGGTTAATGGAGAATTTGAGATAAAGGGGCATGAACAGACCACACACAATTTTACATGCAGATTCACGCACACACAGAGGCCCATTCTGTGTCTTGCCCTTGCATCTTTTATTCAGCAATAAGAGACACTTTCATTGCTCCTCACCCTTATATCTCAAAGTCAGAGTTATACATTAACAGTCCAGCAAACTTCAGTTGGATCTGAGAATATTTACTTTGGTAGGTACTGGGGTGGGGAGGCAGGAACTCACCACATTGCCAACTGAAACTTGTCCCCTGGATGTAGATGGGAGAAAGTGACTGAGAAAAGAAGTGGTTCTGCGCCAAGGGAATTCTTTCCCAGGGAAGGATCACCAGCTAGTTTGTATAGTGGCATGTCCATCTTTATTCTCCCTCTTTTTGGAAGATTTGAAAGAGTTAGAACCGTGGATTGTTTTTAGCACTCTGGCATAGTTTTAGTTGACTCATTTTATTATCTCATACATGAAACTTTTACGTGTTCACGTCTTTGTAGGGTCCTCATCCCCCCTTTGCTGTCTCTACCCTGTATCTTCTATCATAGGTGCCACCCCCACCCCCCTAACACACACACACACACACACACACACACACACACACACACACACCTTCTCTCCCCCCCTAGGGGGCGTTGTGTAGTTGTGCAGTGCTAATGATCCAGGACTGTCACTCCCGCTGGGATGGATGAGCCGGCATACCCAGCGCTCAGGAAGCCTCATTAGGATTCCTATTTAATCCGTCTCTGACAGGACCGGCCCGAGAACGGGACGTCCTCTCTCTCACACATGCGCGCACGCACACACACAAGCATGCACACACAAATACCTTGTGAAAGTGTATATACAGCACAGAAACACAATATTAGAGTCACACGTAAACACAAATGCACTTCAGTCCATACACAATGACCAGACGGACTGACACACAGGCACACACATAGACACAGTTATGCTAATGTGTTGTTCTTCCACCAACAAGGATCTTCCATCATCCTGGTGTCAGCCCTTACAGAAATCCACTACAGATCATAAGAGCTTATTATGGGTGATTAGTTAATTTGAGGGAGGGACGCTGGGAGGTAAAAAGAAACCGATCATTTTCCTTTTTTGCTGTCATCTCTACATCTCTCTGCTCCTACTTCTCCTACTATCCCTCTCTCTTGCTCTTACGCTTGTTGTCCCACTCACTTTCTCTCTCTCCTTATTGAGATATATTGATCAGCACCTTGACTGTGTTATCAATAATCTCCTCTTTAGTCGTCTGCAAACAGTGATCTCCACTAATGAACCAGTACAGTTGTCACACTGCTCTCTATTTGTGTGTGTGTGTGTGTGTGTGTGTGTGTGTGTGTGTGTGTGTGTGTGCGTGTGTGTGTGTGTGTATTTGTGAGGCTCAGCCTGCAGAATAGTGACTCAAAACTGAAATGGAAAAAATTAGAAGAGAATCATTTAAATTTTTGCTACTAGCTATAATTACACTTGATTATTTCTTCTGCTTTTTCATCATTATAATGAACTATTGTGAGAAGCTTTGTGACTACTACACTGCACTCCGTATGTGCCTGATAGCTAGGTAAAATTCTCTTTGCTTTCTAACAGTGTCAAAAAACATTGCTCTTCTGCTATTAAATAAAATTTCAGTTAAATGAAATTAAACTAGACTCAACTAAGCTAAAAAGAATTAAAGTGAATAAATTACATGACATAAAATAGGAAGAAGGAGAATAAATCTATCATGTCTGTGGACCATATGTGTGCATGATTGGTGTGTGTGGCGGCCGTATGCTGAGTGCATGTTCACTGTGGTGCATATGCAGCTGGTGCAGCGTGGGCTTTGGGCTTCATTATGTGGCCCTAATGACCTTCTGACAGCTCATCACTGACATACACATGCACAGACACACACATACAGTGTAGTGGCATGATCATATATGTGACAACAGCACAGCCAATTAAAGAAGAGGTGGGGAAGATGTATATTTGGGTAATGGAAATTTACAGTGAATCCTGTCTCTCTCCTCCTCCCCTCTGCAATGATTTCAGCTGTTTTGTCCCTAGTAATTCCCTTTTAATTATTAACATCAACATTATTAGGCTTTCACTGTTAAGAAGCCTTTCATTAAAGCTAGATGGCACCCCTAAGAGAGATTTTAAGTACATATTCCCACTCCACTCCTTTGTGTTTCTCTCCTCCTTACAGAAAGTCTGTCACTTTGTCAGTGCTCTAGCCTCATCTTTTTTAAAATCTACAATGTTGTTGCCTTTTTTTTCTTTAATAAACATTTCATTACTTTAATATTCTGGGTTAGTGAAAGTTGCTGAGATCTCAGATACAGTCAGGGCAGTAAATTTTGGGACAATGACACAGTTTTTTTAAAATTTATTTTTAAAAATGTTGCCTCTGTACACCACCACAGTGGATTTAAAATCAAACAGTCAAAATGTGATCAAAGTGCAGACTTTCAGCTTTAATGAAATGGGTTTAACAAAAATAATTTCACTAACTATTTAGGAATTAAAGCCATTTTTATACAAAATCTTCATTTTCAGAGGATCAAAAGTAATGGAAGAAACTAACATACATTTATATAGAAGGATTGTTTTGGGTCATTAGCCATTCGTACTGTGAAGTGCCGTCCAATCTGCTTTATCAGCATTTGGCTCAATCTGAGGAGAGAGTATAGACTTGTACACTTCAGAATTCAACCTGCTACTTCTATCAACAATCACATCATCAATAAACACAAGTGACCCATTCCAGTGGCAGCCATACATGACATAATATTGCCTCCACCTTTCTGACAAAATCTAATCAGGTGTTCCTGTTCTTGAGTGCAACCAGTGGCTTGCACCCAGCAGTCTGCCAGCTTAGGCCTTTCTGTGTGGCGTTTGCATGTTCTCGTCCTGCTTGTGTGGGTTCTCTCTGAGTGTACTGGCTTCCTCCCACGGTCCAAAGACATGCAAAGGGGTTGGGTTGGTTGGTGATTCTCAACTCACCGTAGTTGTGAATGCGAGCGTGAAAGGTTGTCCAGCTCTCTGTGTTGGCTCTACGATGGACTGATGACCTGTCCACGGTGTACCCTGCCTTGTGCCCAGCACCCCCTTCCCCCCCACAACCCTGAATTGGATAAGCGGAAGAAAATGGATGGATGGATGTAAACCTCCAAATAAAGAATTCTGTGATTGTCTTACATGGTTTTCCAGGCCTTTTGCTGTTGCTGAGCTGGCCAATGTGTTCCTTCATTTTAAGAATAATCCAGATTTTTGTTTTGGCCACTCATAACATTTTTGCTGTCTTTTTACTATCTCCAGTTTGTGTCTCTTTCAGCCTAATAATTACTTCCTTCTCTTGCATTAATATCTTTTTGGACCTCAAGGGTTTCATTGAAGAGCTACCAAATGCAAGTTCAGCACTTGGAATCAACTGCAGATCTTTTGTCTGCTTAGCTTATCATGGAATAATGAGGGAACAGGCATCATCTGGCCAAAAAACTGCTTGTCAGTCAGCTGTCCCATCACTTTTGAGCCTCTAAAAATGGGGGACTCTGTATAAAAATGACTACAATTAATAAACGGTTAATAACGTTCTTTTGTCAAACCTCTTAAATTAAAGCTGAAGGTCTGCACTTTGATCACTTCTTGGCTGTGGTGGTGTGCAGAAGCAAAATTGCCATTTTTTTTTTTAACAAAAATTGTCTCAAAATCCAAAAACTTATGGACGTAACCGTATACTCACAAGGTGTCCTTTAGCATTGTTCCTGTAACAAGGCAAAAGAAAAGCAGCTCTCACTCCTAACTTTATAAATTAAAAACACTTAAACTTAACCAAGTTGTTTTGGTGTCTAACAAAACAACTGGTGAAAGCAAAAGTAAACGGTGAAAGAAAAAGGAAACAAACAGTGTCCAGGTTAACAGTCTTGTCATTTAGGCTAAACCACCAGCCAACTTATACATTCATTTAAACAAATTTTACAAAGATAAGTATTTTACCGTTTATACATTTTTATAAAATTATAGTGCAGTTTTACAATAAAGTTCTAAATAATGGTCATAGGTAGTTTACAAACTAATTATAAAGGAACTGATTCACATTTACATTTTTTTGTTATAGTTGAAAATTTCCAGCTAAATTTTAACAATCAATTTACTGTTGCCCAATGGTTAAAAAGTGCTACCTGGATTTTTTTTTTCTCATTTTGTGTTTATATGTTTATCCCACCTCTCATACATGTTCAGGCCAGGGCTAATCACTGAAGCATACAGGGACAGTGCTGTTGCATAAGAGACTCAGCCCGCCTGGTTTCGACCTACTCTGAAGAGTTTTTTCCTGCATTAAGGACCCTATGGAGAGGGTGAATGTTAGGGGGGGCTGAGGTTGCCTCCTACAACATGGCACGCTCCTTAAGCCATCAGGCACGGGGAGGGATGCCTAATTGAACATGATAAAGTGTAAAGTTAATTACCCCTCACGCCTGTCAATGATACCCCCATGGGGGGGCTGGCCTCAGGCACAGCTGTTGGTGTGTGGTGTGTATGTGTGTGCATGTTTATATTAAAGAGAAAGGGTGACAAGACAAAAGGCAAGGGTTCCCATGAGAGTTGTGCAATGGATGATGGCAACAATCGGCTTTTAAAGATGCCTCTGTCCCTCTGGCGCACCACTACTTAACACGTCTGTCTCAATAAGAGTTTCACATACACATGCACCCACAGAACAGTGCACAGCTGACCTTTTAGACAATGTAGTATTGTACCAGTCTAGTGACTGATGTATCATATACCCTGTATGCAGCAACTCCATATATTTTTGTTCAACATGTATCTACACTTAAAGTTTTAAAGTAAAATTTTCTATTCCACCTTATTTGTTTTGCAGGTTTGCATGCTTGTGTTGTAGTGTTTTAAAGCCTGGGGATCAATACATCAAATGTGTATTATTAAATGTGTCTACCTCACTTCTAGACATGTGGTGTGTGTTTAGGTGTTGGGGCTGCCAGCATGGCCAAGCTGACCTTCATGGTAGGCGGAGTGGAGGAGGAATACAATGCTGCTCAGGAGCTGCTCACCTGCATGGGAGCCAATGTTGTCTACTGTGGACAGGTTGGCACTGGCCAGGTAAAGACAGATGCATCTACACACCACCAGTTCACATAGAGGCAGCATGGCCCCTATAGTCAGTTTGTTAGTTATTTATGTATGTTACCCAGCTGAACACTTATAAGACACTAGGGCCACATTTATAGGACGGCACATTCCCTCTTTTAGTATTTAATAGGTCTCAATCGTAGTTTTTAAGAAAAAGGATAGCGATGGGAAAACTTGAACATGTTTAAGTCTGGTCTTTTTGCTTATGTGTTTACATTAGCTTTCAAAATTTGAGTAGGAGAGTATTTAAAAGACCTAAGTAGTGAGATCTACTGGTATTCTAAATTTGAAATCAAATGAGACTTGGAACCTCCCACTAAAAGTCACTCAGTGCTAGCTGTACTAAAACATCATTCACCCTTATTTATTCTCTTTTTTTGGCTTTAGGTTTTTTTAAAGCCAAGCTGGACTTTAATAAACACTTGTCGCAAGGTGTCACAAAGCCAACTAATCTACCTGAACAGCTTAAAAATGTCCGTTGGGCTTCAAATTTCAGGACCATGGACAGCACACAGTGATTATCCCAGCCTGCTAATGTTGGTTAATCAGCCTATCAATCATACTAGTACAGTATTACAACAATACAGTTTTAACTTCTCCTTTGCAGAACTCTTTTCATGCCATTTGCTCTGCTTAGTAATTCTGGCACTGTAAATGCCATAGCATTGCTAAAACATTTGTCAAACAAGAACATAACTTCTCACAACTTAATGCAACCTAAAACATGACAAGCATGAATATTTCATGTACTTGTAGTTAAATTTTTTACTACAGTTTTCCCTTTGTAAATGACAAAACATTAAGTTGAAGAATTTTGGGTGGGTTGATGGGTTTGTTATGGGGGAAAAAAGACAGAACAATCCTCTCAAACTTCAAAGTAACGGCAGTAAGTCAGGCTGTCATGTATAGTGTAGAAAAGTGCAGATGTTTTCTTTAAATCATATACCAGCATTCATCTATCTTTCATTGACCTTAACTGTTGAGTATAAATATATTTTGTGGACACTGGTAGACTTTTTAATCTCCACTTTAATAGGGGGGTCTGAAGAAATTGTATTAACCTTTTAGGAATTGCAGACATTCTTTACACGGTCACCTATTTTAGAGGCTCAAATGTAATTGGATAATTCACTTATAAGCTGTTAGAAATGGGAACTTAATTTTTTCTTCATCATTTAAATGCCTGGAGATGACTCAGTGTGGTATTTGCATTTGGAAGCTTGTTGAATCCAAAACGCGGTCTTAAGCTGCAAAACAAAACAAATCCTCCAGAGAGATAGCAGGAACATTAAATTTAGACATTAAACAACTAAATCAACAGCTTGGAATATTCTGAATTAAAAAAGAATGCACAAGTGGCCTCAGCAGCATTAAAAAGGTCTGGACAGCTACTGAAGATAACGGTGGTGGTTGATTTTAGGATCCTTTCCATGATAGAGGAAACAAAAAGCCTTCACAACATCCAGCAAAATAATTGTTATTAAATGACTGAAAAGAAACATTTCTTCTCTGTAATCCAAGAGTGACCATTAGAAATGGTGGCTGTAGAAGTGTCTTCACTAGTCTGTTCTGAAGTCAGATCATGTGACATTTACCATTGTGTATTATATGTTGTCTTGCAAACCTCACCATTTACACAAGCACTTCTCTTTTAAATCTTTCTTTTCCCGCCCTTCTAGGCAGCTAAAATCTGCAACAATATGCTGCTGGCAATTGGGATGATTGGGACTGCAGAGACCATGAACCTTGGCATCAGGTATTGTACGCAAATGCTGTGCTAAAAGGCAAAACTAAGACAGAACAGTGCTGTCAGTGGCTTCATTTACATAAGAAAGGTTAATGTTGAAGTAACTATCTGTGGTGGACGCTGACACGGGGTTACATTTGAGCTCACTGTCTAATATAGGTATGAATGAGGTCTCCCAGCTAAAGCCAATAATATTAGGTAGTAATAAAATGCGGTGTAAAACTATAAAGTTTTTTTTGGCTGCTCCTTTGTATTCTCCACCAAGGGGTCACCACAGTGGCTTAATCCGCATTGATAATTTGGCGGAGGTTTTACGCTGGATGCCCTTCCTGACGCAACCTTCCATGGTGAGCAGGGCTTGTGTCCCCACCTGGAAATAAACCAGGGGCTTTTTGCTAGTAAGGCGAATGCACAAACCACTACGTTATAGGGGACACTGAGGTAAAAGTATACGTGTTTTCAAAAACAGATTCATTTGGGCCATTTGGATTTCCTTTTATTGTGAAAGGATTTTGAGACAAATATGATGAAGTTAAAGGTGGCTTGTTTTGAGGCCAGTACCTTTTAGATACACATTTATTCTGCTATTATCACCTTTAGATATAGCCGTCACTATAATAGCAATTACTACACCAGTGATATGATTGTAACTATAATTTACTACCTCAATACAGGTTCGGAAGCAAATGTGTGTGCATGCGCGTGTGGATGTGTAGTTTATGGAAGACCAAAGGGGTCAGCCCTGCCCCAAGTCAATGCTGCCTCTACTAAAGCAAGATGGATGAGGGGGTGGAGCCACAGTGTCTGATTTGCATTTGCTGATTGAGCTCTCACCAGAATCCTGCCACACCCCTGCCACTGAACACCACCTAGACAACCCATCATTCATCATTCCCCCTTATGGCTTAAAGCTTCTTTGGCCAGGAAACTGAGGATGACGGGATGTGAAGTCTTCTGAATTAAACCACTGCAATCTTATATGACTAGAAAGCATCTGAGGACTTGCAAATTCCACAGCGTTGGGCCATAATCAGCCCAGCTTATCAAAGGTTTCCCTGCAGCTCGCATGCAGAAAGCCTTTACATGAGTTTTTCCTCAGATGAATGAAATGGGAATTTATATTCTTATCTGTTTATGTATATTCCTTGTCAGAATAGACTGTTTCCTCTGTTTACTGTCTGGCTATATTGCAGTTTTACAGGTTTTATGATGTAAAATGGTATTTGCATCGTGTTTTGTGTGCGGGTGTACACGAGCGTCCATGAATTGCTCTTTCTACAGTGCAGCTGATTTATCTATGCTGAGACAGAGGAGGAAAATTGGCATGAGCAGTAACACATAAATCCCCTCACTAGGCCTCTGAAATATGGAGGCATTAAGGGAGCAACGCAGATTTACACATTGCCACACTCTCTGAAGCACACACACAGATTTACATCCAGATACACTGAAGGCAGCAGTTTTCTACTACTAAAACTTCTGACAATTCACATCATTATAATGTATTCCTATGAAAAAACTATCAATACTAACTACTGTATCCCTTCACGTTGACTGTGAATTATTTTTATATCTTTGCAAGACTGACCCATATTCAGTCTTGATTGCATGGTGTGTGTGTGTTCCAGTGTTTTCCCCCTCTTACTAGCCAATCTCTGGGGCTTTATTAGAGGGCTTGACAAAGACTGTCATCGTTTAGAGGGAGCCCACACCCGTAAATCTCCCATGCTGCATTGCGGCCCAGCCTCTTATGCAGAAAGAACGC
>VUQH01048240.1:5355-68995 GCA_015106775.1 Etroplus canarensis
GTGAGGAGAAGGGGTCGGGGTGGGGTTTTGGTGGGGGGGGATGAAAATCCTTCAGAGGGTGTTTATTTGCTCTCAACACCACCTAAGCGATCAATATTTTTAATTTGGGTCCGAGTTATTATTTTTCACATCACTGCGCTGGGGAGCAGAGTAAAGTGGCTCATATTTTAGCACTAAAAAGATCGATATGACAGGCTCACCTTCACTCTGCCCCCTCGGTGGCTGCGGGGCCGCACATCATAATGGACGGTGGCGAGGTACGCTCGGCCCGCCTCGTGCTGGAATCACATCATTATCTGCGGCAGGAGACATCCGCACACCACCACCACCACCACCACCAGCATAGCCCCACACACACACGCCATGACACGCCACCCTCCACCACAGGACAACAACACAACCACCTGAACTGACTTACTTTCCTGTACGCACAATCCTGTACACACACATATACAGGGGTAAATACTTAATCAGAGTGTGTGTGTGTGTGTGTGTGTGTGTGCGCGCGCACGCGCATGTGTAGCCCATGCCTAGGTGCAGCAAAGATCCAGGAGGGTAAAGGATCAGCTGCCCTGCAGATTTGACTCCTTGTAATAAATGCATCAATTTCTCCAGTTCTTTACACAATCCATTAATTATATCTACATTTTGAGTCAAAATATTTTCACAGAGGGAATGCCCGTGCTCTCTGCCTCATAATTCACGTGTGATGGCAGATTCATTGATTGTCGCTCAACACATGTCCAAAGTGCGACTGTGTGTATGTGTGTGTGCTTTCAGCGTGCATGCTTATGCTGTGTTTATTTGGCTGAGTGTGCGTATGCACTTATGTCTGCCCTGAGAGTATGAGTGATGGCCGAGGAGAGTTATGGCCCGGCGATATTACCGAGCCGACATCTACTCCATTCAAGTGGCCTCAGTCGGTGCCATACTTCTCACCATATTGAAATAAGAGCTCTCTTAGATTTAGTTTGCAATATTTTAACCTGCTTATGTGCCTGCTGTGGCTTTTTTAAACACAGAGCTGTGAGAGGCAGAGGAGGAGGAGGAGGATGGTGGCTGCTGCTGCTGCTAGTTGACCTCTGTGTGTAAAACCAACAGGCTCTGCACAAAGAGCCTCCATTATGACCCCACTTTATCCAGAAAGTATATAATCTCTATATGCAACCTGGTTTTGTGTCCTCATAAAAAGGCAGGGCAGGGAAGGGGTGATATAGTATCCAGCTAAATAAAAGAAAAGGGCGATAAATGCAAGTGGCATGCGTTGTAATAGTATAAACAGAGTCAGACTGAAGCCCTGTCAGCACAGAGAGACACTAAGTGTTCATAAATTCCTGGCTGAGGAGAGCAGGACTGATGATTGCATTACAGCACACAGACTGGAGAGGAATTAAGGAATCACCTCTGGAGCTGCCAGTGGCGGGCCTGCTCTGCTGACCAGAAATCTGAATGCAACTTAGTCAGGCAGGGCAAAAAAAATCATCCAATAGATGCAATTAATCAATTAAATAAAAGCCTTAATCTCTACAATGGGCGACTAGGTCTCCTCTGTCCTGTTGTGTGGATCAAACCAGCGACTTCTAGTTTTAAACACAGCATTTAGCGCTTTGTTTCTCAAAAGCAGTTGCTTAACCTACTCAAGGCTGTTCTGCTCTGTCCTTTCTGGTTTTACAATAAAAAGCCTTTCTCCCTCTTGCAATAGAAGTTGCCTAAGCCTGGGGGCTTACCCCAAAACAAAACCAGTTTAACTGAGCTAAAACTCAAGACATTTTCAGTCATTTTTCTTACTGAACAATTTATTTGTATCTTTATTGGTCACATGGCATGCCAAACATACCAATATATAGCAATAAAACTTTCCCCAAACAAAAAGCACCTTTAGGACACCAAAACAATTAATTGCAACATATACTGTTAGGTATTTAAGTAAAAAAAACTTCCTACTTACACATCTAACTTGCTTTCACCTTCTTAGTCAAATGTTTTGTTTTTTTTGTTTTTGCCGTTTTCCATCTTGTTTGCTTCTGTACATTTTCATCTTCTCTCCAAAGTGCTTCAAATTCACAAATTTATTGGCTTTACCCATTTCCACCTGTAGAGTGGTTCCTCGCTCCCATATTTTTAAAATCAATTATTAGAATTCTGAAATAAATGGTTCAAGTTTAATTTTAGTAAAACAGCTTTGGCAAACTGTGTCTTATTTATTTTCCAGTGATAAATCAAATTAATTTAACTTAGTTATACCTAATGTTTTCTTCTGTGCAGAACCAGCGGAGTGCAGTGTATCCTAGCAGAAACTGAACACGAGTGAGAGTAAAACAGACAGGTCACCAGTCCATCTTAGGACAATACAATACGAAGAGACTGACAACTGTGCAAGCACACACTGACTCAGAAGCACTAATTAACCTAATAAGCATGTCCGCTGTTCTGTTTTAGCAGCTGGAGAAAACCCAAACAGCCGCAGAAAGAACATGTGAACTCCACCAACAGATCAAAAACCCAGAAGCATTCTTGCCATGACGTGACAGTGCTAACCACTGCACTGTCCTGCCCTGATTCAAATGCAATTTATATAAAATTAGATTTTATACAAATTAGGAGTTTGACCTGAGACTTCCACTGCATGCCATCCTGCCCTACTTAGCAAAACTCATCTACTGTAAATAAAAGTTTGTCAAAATTCACATTTACCTTAGAGAAGACTCAGCCTTCGTGCTTTTACAACAGGAGGGTAATTCATTTTGAAGTAATAAACTGAACACCTGCTTTGACCATCGCAATTAAAGCTCCTTTATTCCAAACATGCTCACTGTAATAACACTTCAAATCCATTAAACTCTAAACTACTTGGGATTTATGTTAAATCATGCCCATTCTTCAATGGATGTCTTTTGCAAATCAACCAAGAGGCTCTGCGAGAATTAAATCGAACGAGCACAACAACCAGTACGCTGTGTCAAATCCAGGACAAAAATGGAGCAGGAAGAAGCACTTGAACATTTTAACACTGTCTCAAGGGGAGAAGGCGCATTCATACATGCACAAGCTCAGGGCAAAAAGAGACAGCGGTGTGCTGTCAAGCCACATAGTCTGATTTATCCTCTGCTGCTGCTGCTCTCATTCCTGTCCTGCAGACCACAGACATGAGGGATGCCTTTAATTTCCCATTAAAATGCTCTAGAACAACTGAGGGCTGAGGAGGCAACGTGTACAGCTCTGTGTGGATAGGTTGATTAGCCGGTGTAGTAGTGGTAGGTGTGCGTTTGTGCAGGCGTTACTGGTAAGCTGCACAGACAGCAGAGCACAAGTGTGTGTCAGGATGCAGTAGCACCAGCACACATCACTCCAGATGACACGGGCTGCAGCTCCAGGGCCAGGCCCACGATAAATATTAATGGCCAAGAACAAGTGGATTGGGAGTTGAGTTATCAGGGCGGGCCTTCCTAATTGACATTTTACCTGCTGTATACCTTAACAGGGCTGTAAAACACCAGGCCCAGGCTCAGCCGTAGGGGGGAATGTGTCAGTCAAGCTCTCCCCCGTTAACGCCCTTCCTCTGGGAGACAAGCAGAAGCTGCAGCTGGTCTGGACTTCTCATTGTTCAGATTTGGCATCAAGGTGTTGCATGTTCAATTTTGCATTGTTACAGTTTCATTTAGAAAAATTAAGGTGCAATAAATGTAAGGATGGATGCTGCTTTTTGGACTTTGGCTGAAACAAAATAATTTGAAACACATATTTTTTAAAAAACAATATTCATTTTTTATTTTATTGTATTTTATGTTCATTGGCTAAAATAAAAAAGTAGAAAAATGCTACAAATGTGCTTTGAAGGCCATTTTTTCTATGTATGAAATATTTATTTTTAAATTTTTGGCTTTAAAATTTACTTATTTTGTGCACATTTTTCAACATTTATTATTGTTATTATTTACTTTTAAAAATCTATTTATTTTAACAAAAGTTGATAATAAATAATACATAAATAATTACTACATTTTAATATTAAAACGAAAAAATATATATTAAAAATTCCTTGATTTTCAATAGCTAAAGGCTACATATGTTAAAGAAAAATCTGTCATTTGTATTTTTGGTCTAGGCATAAGATTATTTAACAAATTGCAATAAATAAATTGCCTCATTACACACACATTTGTCAATTATATTGTATTCTTTCAAAGAGACAGAAATTCACCTCAAACACACTCTGAAACCTGAAAGACATAACCCTGGCCTTTACCATACACTTGTGACATTACATCACTCGTCATTCAAAACACTCACTCATCTAGTTCCAAAAAAACGCTTACACAGTCACATGTGTACAAAACACAACACCACAAACTCACATCAAGTGGAATCTCAGGCCCTAGAAAAGTGTTCCCACTTACATTATCTGAAAATTGACAGGCGGAGCAGACAACAAACAATTATCCCCAGAGCGCAGCGGGGGGGAGAAAAAAAATCGAAGATTGAGAAAACAAATACGGATGATGTCATCAAAGCTAAATGGCAAGCCCTGTGTGAGAAAGACTGGAGAGTCTATTCATATTTGCTGTTGCCAGGATTTCAATATCAACATCATAGAAAGCACATCAGATGTTTCTCTTTCCGCTGACTGACTCACAAAGACGGGCGCAAACTGCCATCCCTATTTGATGAAAATGAAAACACAACAAAAAAGGTTAATCTATAGACAAACACCATTAAATAAACAGCTCATAATGTCGAGATATTAGCAGCGCTTATATGAAATGGCAGATAATTAGATTTTAGAAAGGCCAGTGTTTGTAATATTTTTTTGAAAAGAGCAAATGTGACTCCGTGGGTGCTGTGATTTATGAGTGTTTGTGGAGGTGCACTGTAGCGTGGCGATAATGCTGAAAAATACTGAGGAGATGCAGACAGTGATCACAGACAAACTGGGGCTGCAGTCCATGAGTGGACAACATCCATATGTTATTTCACAGTCTATCTACATAATCTCCTGGGAATGAAGAGATAATCATCTGATGCACCTGCAGTCTGGTCAATGACTATCAGACATAAAGCTACATTATAAACCATGTTTCCTTGTAGAAATAAGAGGACTCGCAGCCTTTGCTGCTGGTGTTATAAGTGAGCATTTGGCTCCACCTAGAGGCACACCAGCAGCTGTTCAGCAGGGGGAGGTAAGGCAAATAGTGATTCACCAAAAAATAGCTTAAAAATGTCCAATTTTTATTACAACTTCAATTTAATCATGCCCACCACTGGACAAATACAGCCCTCATTGTTTAGTGAAATGTCCTTTTGTTTAATAAAATAAACAACAGGCTCAGGAATCCTCATTAACATTGGAATACTCCCCAAAAAATTTCAGCCTCTGTGCTGACAACACACACTTATTTCCAGATGTCTACTGCCACCTTGTGGTCATCTACTTTTACTGCATGGGGAAAGCAAACCAGAGCAGACTACTTCACACATGCTTCTCCATCCATGATTCAATATAAGGATGCTATTAAAGGTCAAAATACGAACTAGTTCAGGGGTGTCAAACATGCGGCCCTCCAAAGGGTCCAATCTGGCTCGCTGAAAGACTCTTGAAAATGTGGAGGTTTCAAATGAGGAATGCATAACTTCAGACCTTTATATGTATTTTCATCAATTTTAGTCTTCTTACTGACTAATATTTAACTCATGGTAAGTAAGAACTAAAGAAAGAAAACATTTTTTTTCTTTATTATTTAGTATTTGAGTTAATAAGAGAAAATATCCTTTTCTCACTATTTACAATCAAATTTCCTGGTGTTTACATAGTAAAAAAATCGGACATTTTCTGTGAGTTTACAGATAAATTCTGTTTTTTTAATTATAGTATAAAATCCTCTATTTCTTACAGTGTGAGGACTTTGAGCTGTGGTCAGGGGTTTCTATGCTTTATTAAAGCGGCACTTCTTTACAATACGGAAGATGTATTCTTTTTCTTACCACATCTCAGGGATTGAATCGGTACTTAAACGTCTTTACACCAAAAGTAAGGGGAACAATTCAGAAGTGGTTTTTCTTTATAGGTTATCAGGCTATCACTTAGCTGGTCTGGCCCACTTACGATACAACTGGGTTGTATGTGGCCCACGATATAAAAGGAGTCCGACACCTCTGATCTAGTTGTTACCAAGAACACTGGTGAAAATGGTTTCATAATCGCTGCCACTCAGTCTTTTCAAATGAGGCATTCTTTCATTTATACTCTTTTGAAACCAAAACCAGACAATGTGGTTGATGGTTTCCACAGACTCAGTGTATTTATAACAATTAAACCTAATACACATGCACATGATGTGTGGTAGTTCTGGGTTTATGTTCCATCTACAGATAATAAATGTCAACCACAGACTAAAATGCCCGCCCAGTGTCCTAATTTAAGAGCTCCAGTTACACAATGACTTGCACGTTGGCACGTATTAACCTCCACTTTCTGCCACGTTTCTTTGATAGTGTTTCTTTGTAAAGAATGACAGGAGGTCACTAAGCATTAAATTGTAATGATTCATGAAACTGGTGTTATTAATGCTGGTACCACTACTAGTACCTCTTCCTAATCAAAGGGTTAAAAGTGTAGTCAAAATGGTTTAAGCAAAGGTTATTAGATTTTACCTTTTTTTTTTACACTTTCAGGATTCAAACTGAAAGCAGACGTCAAGTTTGATGACAGATGCAACTGAGGTCTAAGGTGTTTTGTCAGTTTAATTTGTCACTTATGGAGGAGGGAATCACCAGAGACTACATGATACAATATTATCACAATATTATTTAAACATTTTGCTATGTTCTGAGCATTGCAGTAATATACTTTGCAAAATTTATCACCATTTCGCAACTGCAAATTACGACTCCAAAGGTAAACTTGATCAATATCCATTTTATCTTCTCAGTCTGTTCCTCTCGTCATTTTTTTACTGTAAAATGGGACTGTCAAGTAGACAGACTAACACTGTCATTAAAACCAGTCACAAAAGCCTCATCCAACTTAACTGAATGCAAACGTGTGAACTATTGTACTATTACATCCATTTTGAATAGTGCAACTTGTACAACAAAAGTTATGCAGTCCATTCAGCAACTGAAGGATTTGAAAACAGATGTTGACTATGTAGGTGGACTAAAAACACATTTGTTTTATTATTCTAGCACTATAAAGTTCAATATATACTTGTAATTTTAATAATAAAATAGCAATTGTCGGTATCCCTGCATTGATGCAATATTTCCGCTCAAAATAATCGCGATATTATGCTGTATAGATTTTCCTCCACCCCTACTAATGCCACACATAATTTTGCTGTTTCTTTTTCATGTCAATGAGAAAGTTCAACACATTGAGTTTATTTAATGGATTTAAAGTCAAGAAATGACTTGATCTAGAACCAAAACTTTAACTTGAAAAATAAAACATAAGCTTAGAAGAAAAAGTATAAAGAGTTTTGAGTGTTTACGTGTGTGAACTACAGTGTAGTGTTGGAAGAGTGCATCATAATGATGCTCTGCTACTTTTATTTTCCTCCAAGCACAGAAATTAAATATATTGCATTTAGTATGATCCAGCTGAAACTGAATCATTATTACAATGTATTTCATGCAAGGACACTAACAAAGATATTATGCTTGGTAATCAAGCTGTGTTTTAGGTAACCGCTAACTGCAGGTTGCCTTTAAATAACAGAAAATTCTATATTTTTTTCTATATATGGCAACTAGTAAAGATGGAAAGGAAGCAAAATAGTTACAACAAAAAAGTTAACCAGAATAGTTCTTATTACTTCTATTTCTGCACTACAATGTTCATATCAACTCAACTAATTTCCTGTAATTGTTTCAGAATAAAATAAATTAGTACTTCAGCAAACAGAAGCTTTTCATTTCTTAACAAGGGTTTCATTGTGGAACACTGGCAGGAAATGTGGTACATACGGTTATCTATGGCTAGGACATTCACTCCCTGACAGCTGGTTACTAATTCACATGCTGTTCTAGACTACATGAGGAAGAAAGAGGAAAAGAGAGAGAAATCTTCCTACAGAAAAACAATGGAAAAGAGAGAGAGAAACGAGATGTGAGAAGTGGGGGCAAATGAGGATGGTCAGACAGGCTGAGCTGGACATAAGTTTGGAGCATGACATGTCTGCAGGTGATACAATTTATTGAACACCACTTACTGTGAAATGCTTCTGGGATTTGTAGTTCTCATCGACGTAGGCACGGGCTCTGCTGTACTCCTTCATGGCATCACTGGACAACAGCTCTCTGAAGGACGGAACACACACAGACATATCAGCTAATATGTGAACTAAAGAGTAAAAACTAGTTCAACAAAGTTAAGAAACAGGTTCCACTAAAATTTTACAATGATAAAAGACAGCTCCAGTGTGACCAGTGGAGGGAGTAGTACACTCAGTTTACAACAGACTACTCCCTTGTTCCACGAGCCATCAAATGGGTGTTCCTATCAGAGAAGTTGCTCTCCTATTAGCACTATGATCAAAACAATCAGACCAAATTATGAGCACAATACTTACTTCACAAAGCTATCCACGTGCAATTTGGACGCCTCATAACTCTTCCCACCCACCTCCTGACAGTGTAGTGCCAAGAAGTGAGGCTTATGTGACTGTACTGTCTGTAATTAAAAAGAGGGGAAAAAAGCACAGGTGAAAAGGAAGACAGAGCAAACACTTACATTTCTTACATACAGCTACAGCGACCCCAGCTGTAACAACACTGCAGTGTGCCCATTTTCTCCTAATAAACAAACCCAAATTTGAATTATTCAGTCAAGCGCAAAACCTATATGAGTTTGGCACCTGGGCCTCTACAATTCTTTCCAACTTGACTCTGTGACATGTTACTATATTAACACAAGACAAAGTGCCGTGCTAATGTAGGCAGAAGGCACTTAGTGAGCTTGTTCTGCAAGTGTAACGCTGGCCCCTCTTCACCTACAACCAGGGATGTGCCTGCAGATCTATATGTATACAGCAGGGTGTGACAGATGCTCACGTCACTATACATGCTGACAGCTCACTCACTATACCAATAAAAACTGCACTGTTCTAGGAATATATCAAGGATGCTTATTAGCTTGTGGGCAAGAATCCAACAAACAGAAATAATAAGCCTGCGTCCATGTTATACAAGTCCAAATTGGTCTTGACATATATAAGGTGAAAGTGGTAACATCCACCCCCTGCAAGCTAGCTCACCCTGAGTCACATGACCTTATGTTACATTCCCTCTTACACATCCTGAGGTGCTTGCGAGCACCCTGCCAGAGGTGCTCAGAGTGGATGACTTCTAATGGAAAATCAATACCACCGAGTGATTTACAGCACTCACAAGCACTCACAGGGTCAGTCCTATGGATGGCAGGCACAGACTATACATCAATGTCACAGCCTGCTTAGTGGTGGGTGGATGGTGGGTGCTACAGATGATCCCTGGACCCGAATGGAGCCCTGTTACTTCCCCACTTCAGCGTTGCATTATGCTCACTACAGGCCCAATCAAATAAAGGTAATGTATGGCAGTAACGCTATGGATTTTCCATCAACCTATGGCTTGTCACTTTGCTCGATGACCCAGGAAGCGGGGACCTACAGAGGCACAAACTTGGAAAGATTAGTGCACCAATCAACTCCAGATGGAAAAGGTCACACTCTCAAGGAGCTTGCAAGTAATGTCAGGCTCGAAAGTGATGTATGTATGTATGTGTGCTTTATGCATGTGAATGCACATGTGCCATTTTCTATTTATCTTTCCCTGCTGCAAATTCAGGTCTGAACTGGCAAACAGACAGAATCCAGGTGGTAATTTCATTCCCAGAATCAGCTGAGCTATTAGGCTGAAGCCAAACAGCATTAACCAGTGACCTCACTTTGGCACAAAACAAACTTCCAACTAGCATCCAGTTAGTTACACACTGATTACAGTTACTCTGTTGACATTTGAGTCGAGCAGTGACCGACATGTTGACAGGCTGAACATTGTATCTATAGCAAATGATTTTATGATGCGTAAAAACAGAAGAGGCCTCTCTTAACAGCCTTCAGACGGTGACAGCTGCTGAGGCAGGGGTGAGAAAAGCCTGTCTGGCTGTGCTGACAGGACTAACAGAGCACTGCCATATGGGACCGTTTTTCAACTTCACAAGGATGTCAGACGCTGATGTGTTTGATATGGAGGTGTGTCCTCATATCCTCTCTCCTTTTTGCTCCATGAAAACATCTGAATCCCAAGGAGGCTCCCATTTGCCTAAATTACATATTAGTCGAACTCAAGCTGAAGCAGAGGAGGCCTGTGCTGTCCTAACACAGTCTGATCAAAGTCATAATCTTATACTTTACATAGAATCAACTGATCCTCTACAACATGGTTTGCACTGATGGAATTTTGATCAGATGAATGAGCATGCACTGCAAGACTCAGAACGACCATCACAACTTTCTTCAGATTTAAAAAATAATAATAATTTTATGAAGAGAAGCAAAGTGTGCATGAGCCAAAACTAAACTATACTTCAACTGTATACAAAAGATGGGTAAAGCCCCAGTGACGTCACTCATTGTTTAGTGAAGTCCCATTATGAAGATTGAAGCTATTTTTGCTGTTGCCATCTTGGTGTTCTGAGAGCAAAAGGTGGATCTGATGGTGAAAGGCCTGTGGTTAGAATTTCTACAGCTTATGACAAGTTAGATTTGGCACTTTTAAAGACTTTTTTGCATGACTCTTGGACTAATATATTTAAGATCAATTTAACAAGTTGTCTAGATATCTACCTTCACCTTTTTGGATTCCACTGCCTTGAAAATCATCATACCAACTTTGAAATGCTTTCTGTACAATATACTGTGGCTTCAATACACTGGTGATACCTGAATAGCCAACTTTGGTCAAATATGCACTTGTCCATTTATTTTAATGTAAGCTAGCTAACAGTGCAGTCTCTTAGCAAACTGATAACCAAATTTTGAAATTCTGAAGTGCACTGGCAGGAACTAGCATGTAGTGAATCTTTATTTCTGAGTCTTTTATTAAATCCTGAAATATTGATTTAAGACTTTTTAAAGATGTACAGCAGGGATCTCGAACCTGCAGCTCTTTTGCCCATCTCCAATGGCCCCCCGTGACTTTGAGGAAAAACTAGATTAATATAAATACAGAAATATGAACAATGTTTATTTATTTACTTGTTTATTTATTTACTTTAGATCACTTGCTTTTGCAATGCAAAGGCCACAGGCCAAGTGGTGTGCTTGATCTGCAGCTCAACTTTAGTCAAAATTCAACTGAAACTGGACATTTAAAAAAATATATTTTTAATGCTGTTAGGCTATATGTTTGTTACATTATCAAAGTATTCTAGTTTTAACTTGATTCATTTGTGCAAAAACAGGTAGGACTCAAAGTGGGCTGCATAGCTTTACACAGCTTCAAAATAATTAACTATTTTATACCACTTAAACACCACATAATCATAAATAACCAACTACAGGGTAGTCAAATGTAGTAAAAGATTTAAACTAACACTAATTAATAAAGATGTGCATAATCTCAACATTACTATAGACTAGTGTATACTTAACAAGCTCTGTCACCCTCATTAAAAGGCCCAAATATGTTTCACAGCTCCATACAGAATGTAAAGTTTGCCGACCCCTGAACTACAGGAACCTTCTGTAATTGACAAATTGTTAGCAAATTATTTAATTCAATTAAACATGAAGTTCTTTTTAAAGGCCCCTGCTGGCCATTAAAAAGAATGCATATTGCTTTCCTTTTCTCAAACCCCGAATTTGCAGCCATCTTTTATACAGTATATGTGTAATACACACTGACTGGCAGGTAGGGGTTAGGGTACAGTATAAAACTGATTCTGGTAAAGACTGATAAGCAACTTAACAGAGGATGTATTTATGTAACATTAAATTATACTGACATGTCTTATGTTCTCAAATTCCTAACTGCACCCTAATGAAGCTGCTACTTTTGAGTTTATAAATGTGACTTTGCCTTATGTTTATATTGTGTGCTCTCCAGTCATGGCCAATAGGGCAGAATGTTTAAAGTGGCTCTTTATTTTACTACATCTAACTGAATAATTACTTCAGAATTCTTCTACAATGTAGCAAAGCAGCTGCTATACCAGAATGCTGCACCAATGACTCATCTCAAGTCAAGGTAACACTTGCTGACTTATTTCAAAGAAGTCTGTAGTTATTCACTCAGTACAACATTACTATCACTTTTAATAATTTCTTTAACCTTCTGAGGTCTAATCTTAAATGCAATGAGTTGCTGCTATATGACTGGCTGATTAGACATTTACTTTAATGAGCAGTTAAACAGGTTTACTTAACAAACTGGCCAGTGAATGTATATTTCATTTGAATTCATACTTCCTAGTCCCCATGACCAGTCATTTATTTATTTATTCAAAATCATTTTAAACTGGTGTTAGTGTGTCCCTGTAGCGTAGTGGTTTACACGTTCGTCTTACAAGCGAAAGGTCCCTGGTTCAATTCCAGGTTGGGGCATGAGCCCCTCTCACCATGGAGGGTTGCATCAGAAGGGCATCTAGTGTAAAACCTCTCTTACCAATTAATCCACTGTGGCGCCCCCTTGGGGAGAATACAGGGGAGCAGTTAAACATACATTTTAAATTGGTGTAACATTGTTTGTTTCATATTGTCAAGAGGTCACAAGAAGTGCAAGTCTCTAGTATCAACTACTAGACAGAGAGAGCCTTTTATGAGAACTAATCAGAAGAGCCTGAGTCCTATTTCATAGTTCCTATTTGGAGGTGGTACACAAGCAGAGGGATCAGAGGAACTTGACAGCTGGCAAACAAGAAGCTCTGTTTGTTTTACTGTCCAGTTACAGCACAATCACTAACTCAAAAGAACTTAAAATAGGAAATACTGGATGCACTCTGGAGTTCACTGAGTTAATTTTATCAGGAAATTAAACCAGAAAAAACATTGCATCCAAGGCATCTCAGATAGCCAAGATATGTAGATATTAGGTTGTACATTGGCCAGTCTAATCAATTAACCATCTGATGCCCTTCAGCACTGTACAAGCCCGCCATTTACAGATCACAAGACTGGATGTGGGGATCTCACACAATCACTGGTCTGTGACAGTCCAGGGAAGTTTCCAATGCAAATCGGCTGAGGGATTATTCAATTCAATGCGGTGCAATGCAAAGTGCTGTTTATACTACTGCACCAGCAACAGCGGAATCCCATTTACACCAGTCTACTGCACACAAGTGGGGCAGGCAAATGAGCCTGCTTTGCTTACGTGTAAATGATCGAGTACTGATACAGGATTTGATTTAATTTGCTGTCGTGAGAAGTCAGGAAACGACAAGCAAAGCCTTTGAAAAAGCCTTAGTCATCGGGTACATTATAAATAATAGTAGTTAGCAGTTTGTTCTTTTCCACTTCACTGAGATTCACATGCTCTAAAAAAAATGTAACCAGTAGCTCAATCTGGGTCCTGACTTCACACGTAAAAAAATGTTTTGGCAATTTCGCAAAGAGGCTTTTTTTTCATGTTAAATAAGAACTATGCCTTCATCTTTTAGTTTTTCCTGTAATTTGTTCTCTGCTAGTAATATGATCTACAAGCACCTGAAGAAAAATCTGAATTGACTAATACAACAAACTTAGTTTCAGTGTTATTTCAAGCTTTACATGTATGAGTAAGCGCTGGCGTTCAGACTTCAACACAAGCAAGAAAAATCTTGTATTCAGAGGTAGATTCCTTTAAATAGCCATTCTTAAAGAGGTCTACATTCACAGACATCTTCATCTTTAAATACGCTAAACTTAACAGCCACAGAGTTTTGCTCCGCACTTGCTCGGCTGTCAGAAAACACAACCAAATTGAGTCAAATGCTAAGATTAAACAGAGAACATGAGAAGTAAATCACACAAAGAGAGAGGCAGCATTGGGAGTAGGTTTTACAGAAGCTAGCGTAAACATACCTTTGAACTTTAACCAAGGTGTGCCATTGAATTAATACTTTTATTTCCTTGAGGAATTTCTTCAAGGTGCATACTTGCTCTGCAGGACTGTTAACCATACATATAAGACATGTAGAAAGAGAGCAGGTACCAACAGGCAATCTTGAACTTTTAAAAGCTCTACAACAGCAAGTTTAACAGCTTGTTTTTGTCTGTTTTGTTTGATGTTTTACGCGTGATGAAAAAAATGAGACCACTTTTTCCATACAAACTAGTCATTGAGCAATAGTTGACTAAGTGTGAAATGCATACAGCTGTCTTAAAAGAGCAATGTATGCAGCGTTTTGCAGAGTTTTTAGTCTTTTCCTGGTGACAAGATGGTCCTTTGTGATAGACATAAGAGTGTTTAGCGGGTGTGAGACTGGATTCTTGCCAAGTCATACCAGTGCAGTGAATTAAACACACATTGTGCTTTTCTTTACTGCTTCCACTGAGGTTTTTCGCTGAAAAACCTAACATGGCATGAAGTTTATACCCAAACAGCAGGCAAACCACTGGAGTGCATTGTGTGCTGCAGAGGGATCACGCTGAGTTGGCCCAGAGTGGCTGATTGTAGTTAACTCTAGCTGTCTCTGCCGGTTGTTCCCAGCCGTGCAAAGTTCAGAGTCTGTTGCTTCTTTCCATGACGTCAGTCAGCAACACAGAGCTGGCATGAGGCTACAGGCCTGCCTGGTTCACAGAGGGGCACACCTCTCTCTCCCTGCATGCTTTTCTTTCCGTTTTTCACTGCACACACACATTAGCAGACGTGATATTTTCATCAAAAGCACACAGGCCTGCCGCGTAGTGCAAACAGAATTCCTCCACAGCAGTAACCACGACATGCCTTTACACACACTACACACACACGCCCCTTTTGCTCATGACATCTAACATCACTACTAAACAAAAAAACACAAGATGGCATTACCTGGCAGGTGACATGTTTTGGCATGCCAGTGACAGTAATAATTAGGAAGGAGAAAAGTCAAGTTAGTAAAGATTTATAGACTTGCAGAGATGATACCGCCAAGCTCTGAACTTGCTCTACGGCACTGAGATATTTTTAATAGGTTTCACTTAGTTGGCCTAGGAACAATCATAACTACTCTGTAAACCGGAAATCTAGAATGTTTCAAACTAATTTCTTTTTCAGTGTCAGCTGAGGCACATTTTAATTGCTGGGTAGATGAAGCATGAAGCTATTCAGAGCGGACCTTGTCCTGTATCATACTTTAGATGTTTAACATGCTACTTGTAATGTGCATTAGAACTTTAGAAATCCAGTCCAAACCTTCTTACCATATTCATAGATTAATATACCAAAGCTGATATTAAAATTCTAAAAATGCAACAGTACCGTTTTTTTTTAATATATATTTTAAAATGAAGTTACAATTCTTCTGGACAAGACAGGGACAAGTGCCACAGAAAAAACTAGATGTGAAAGATGGTGACTAGCGCAGCTGTAATTTTAGTTCCACCTCGCTAGTTATTAAGAAAGGCAGTCGAGGAGTTGGGTACTGGAAGGACATTACGTTCTTGGATGACCAAGGAGTGATAATTTGAGTTGCTAAAGGGACGAAGGAAATACTTTCACTTTAGCAAAGCACCTAAAAGAGACCAGCATCTGGATCTGTTCAAAGAATTCAAGGTTTCAATTCATATTAACAGCACCCAAAGTATTATCCTATTTATGTTACCCTGAAAAACATTTAGTTTTAGACAGCTGGCTTTGCCATTGTGAAATCAGCTATCTTTCACAGTATAAAATGCCTGCAGTGGCTAATGTTGTACATGTGCTTAAGCTATCGTAAATTAGCTAATGTTATACCTCATAGTCACAATATTGATATATTAGTGTTCCTTTCAAAAACCTTGAACTGATAAAGAGAAGTTTCAAACAGCTATGAACAATTGTTGCATAGACTACTAGCAGATAAATCATTTTGTTCTATACTTTTTATTTACAGAGAAGCCCTTTTGTAATGCTCAGATGTTTTAAATAAAGGAGTTTATGCTTAAATAGATGGGATAATCTTTTCATTACTTTTTAACCAAGGTATCGAATTCGGTATTGAGAATTTTGCAATTTTACTGGTATTGGTACTGACTACTAAATTTCTGGTACCATGCCATCCCTGCAATATACAAAAAGCTACAAGAAGCTGTAATGTCGTGAGACTGACTTTATGCTGTCAGTGCTGTGATAATCAATTAATTTACATTAAAAATTCAGTATATATTCCGTACCCCACCCTTTTACTTTGTTAAAAATGTGACAGTCTAGCAATAGCGCCTGTTCTCTATTTCTGGTACTGAAAAATATTTGTATTTTTTAAGAAAAGGGTACAATATCTGCACTTTTTCAAATATTCAAATGGACATTAGGTTTTTACAAAATCCAAGTGCTTTTATGTCTAATTTTGTCAAAAAATATATCATTTATATATTTCCTGGTAGGCTATAACATACAACTACCACCAGAAGGTGACAGTAATACACCTACAAGCTGTGTGTAGCCACCATTAACTATCAACAGTAAAAGAAGAACGTGCTTCTAACTACCAGATGTCAGATAGTAAAATAAGACATTCAAAGCCAAAGACTAATGTAACCATCAGAGAGTACTGTGAGGGGAAAAAAATGATAACACTTCAAAAAATAAATGAAAAACAGGTCTCATGCAAACATCTCCAGGTAAAGCTGTCTGCCGCAGCTATGCTCTAGCATTTTTGTTGGGATTTCCCATCCCTAAAAGGTATATGACAAAAATGTTGTGGTTAACACTGTCGTGTCACAACAAGAACGTTCTGGCTCACCTGTTTAGAGGTTGCACGTTCTACCTGTGCCTGTGTGGGTTCTTCACGTACTCTGGCTTCCTCCCACAGCCCAGAGACATGCATGTTAGGTTAATCTGGCATTCTAAGTTGACCATAGATATGAATGTGAGCGTGACTTGTTTATCTGTCTCTCTGTTGTTAGCCCTGTGTTAGACTGGTGATCTGTCTAGGCGGTGCCAGCCTCTCTCCCAGTGACAGCTGGGATAAGCTCCAGCACCCATGAAATGGACAAGCAGTTAAGAAAATAGATGGATGGAAATTAAAACACTGATTTGATTTGCTCAGATTTTCAAAATCTGGTCATTTATTGTCATCACAACTATAACCATAAAGGAGAGGCGGTAAGAAAAAACTCAATTTGTTGAATGATACAACAGTCTGTATAAGTAATGCTACATGGTATGGATGTTTAAACAAAAAACAAAAAAAAACAAAACAAAACAAAAAAAATTTGTTGTGTACCTAAGGACATGAATTTGATTATGTAGCTGACAAAACACCACTGAAGCGGATCTGGCAATATTGTTGTCAGATACCAGACAGCTCCTGTATCAAATGCCTGAGGCCTGACTGTTTGGCCTTGTTTAGACAAATATATAGTCAAGTCAATTTATAATCAAAAACAATATCTGCTGACCAAAGTGCTGCACAGCCAAAAGAAAAAGGTAACACAAAATGGATAAAAAACATAAATATGACAATATGGGTAAAAAGTTATATAAACTCAGTCTGGTTTGAAAGACAACAAATAAAAATAGATTTTTAAACAAGATTTAAAAGTGTCTAATGATGGGGAGGTCCTGATGTGAAGGGGCAGTTTGTTCTACAATTTAGGTGCAGTTATTGCAAAGGCCCAGTGTCCTCTGTGTTTTAATCTAGACCTCTGTACGTCTAAGAGTATGTGCTCAGCAGACCTCAATGATTTTTTTGGGAATGCGCAGAGTTAAAAGATCAGCGAGGTAAGGACGTGCTAACCCATGCAAAAATTTAAAACCTAACAATAAAATTTTAAAATCAGTTCTAAAACTGACTGAAAGCCAATGTAAAGAAGCCAGTATGGGTGATGGGAGGTCTCCCTTACGTATGCCAGGTAAAAGCTAAGCTGCAGCGTTTTGGACCAGTTGCAGTCGACCAATTAGTGACAGATTGACACCTGAATACACACTATTGGAATATTTGAGGTGAGACGAGATCAAGGCATGAATGACCTTTTCAAAATCTGGGAAGCACAGAAAAGGCTTTACCTCTGCGAGTGCCCAGAGATGAAAAAGCTAGCCTTAATGTTTGTTTATTAAAAGATAAGGTGCTATCAAAAAGCACTCCCAGGTTCCTCGCAAAGGGTTTCACACACCTTGTTAAGGGGCAGAGACTGTGAAGGATGACTTCTGCTTGATTTTTGTATAATTTAAGAAAATGCAAAGCCATCCATGTCTTAACATCTTCTAGGCAGTCCAGTAAGGCCTTTGCAGGGTTTTTCATGTTGCCTTTCAGTGGCAGATAGATCTGGGCAGCAATGAAAGGTGATGCCATGTTTTTAAAGGACTGAACCCAACAGAAGCATATAAAGCATAAAACAACGTAAGCAAAGACTGGACCCCTGAGGGACTCCAAATAAAAGAGGATTGCTTGAGAATGTGTCACCCAGTCTTAACTAAAAAGCTTCTATTGCTTAAGTATGATCTAAACCATTGCAGAGCTGTTCCTTTGAGATCTATAGCAAATTATACTCAGTTGATAAGGAAACCATGGTCTATTGTATCAAATGACAGACAGGTCTAAAAGCACAAAAACGCCAGAATCAGTGATGAATAAAAGACATTTAAAACTCTTAAAGGTGTGGTCTTAGTCCTGCGATGTGCTTTAAACGTGGTTAAAATATTTAAGTGACACCATTTCTATCTAAAAAGGACTGGATCTGAAGAAAAACAACTTTCTCCAGCACTTTAGAAATAAAATTCATCCCTACAGTATTAATAACATCCTTCAGTAAGCAAGAAGGAATGGTGTCTGGGGGCATTTAGTGGCCTTCATGTGGCTAACTACTTCAGCCAACAAAGACAAGGACACAAGATCCAAGTGGTCAAACACAGTAGAGCATGGTGTGTGAGAAGAAGAGTAGGAGGAATTATGTTTTACCTGATACCAGCAGTTTATCAGCAAAGAACTTCAGTAAATTCTCACACATTTCCTGAGACTGTACAAGCAGAGAAGCACCAGGAGGATTAACAACAGAATTAATGATGTTAAAGAAAATACCTGGCCTGTGACAGTTATTAGAAATAATATCAGAGAAATACTTTGTTCTTGCTGCTCTGACAGCTTTCTGATGATTGGACAGAGATTCTCGCAATACCTTAAGAGACACCTGTAGTTTGTCCTTTTTCAATTTTCTTTCTGCCTTTCTACAAACTTGTCCGAGTGCTCAGGTAGAATTACTGAGCCAAGGATCAGATTTGGGTTTAAAATGCCTTACTTTGAGAGAAACAATAGAGTTGAGGATATTTAAACAGGTGGAATTAAATGGGGACAGTAAATGGTCAGTTGTCAAATAAGGAGAGGGCCTATCAAGAAACAAAGCATGATTACTGTTCTGAAAAGCAAAAGAAAAACAGCTCAGATCACAGATTTCAAAGTCACTGATATGCAGGCCACTAGACAACACTAAATCCAAAGTATGTCCACATTCATGTGTAGGGCCTTTTGCTGAGTCAATAAGGTTTAAAAAGTAATTGGTCAGCAGTGTGTTTAAGCAGCAAATAAGAATATTAAAATCCTCCAGAACTAAAACACAGTCAAATCTCAGCAATGATTACTGCCAAGAATTCAGAAAAGTCTTGAATAAAATATGATTAATGGTTTCATATAGCGGGCGATCAGATCGATTTACCGGTCAATCAACGTTCCTACCCTACCTGTGGTCATGAACTTCAGGTAATGACCAAAAGAATGAGATTACGAATACAAGCAGCTGAAATGAGCTTTCACAGCAGGGTTGCTCCTCCACATTATAGGAGCCAGTTGAGGGGGTTTGGTGGTTAGGTGGATCAGGATGCCTATTGCACACCTCTCACTTAGGATGCTTCAGGCACGTCCCTCTGGGAGGAGATCCCTGGACAGACCCAGGACACACTGAAGAGACTATGTCTCCTAGATGGCCTAGGAACACATTGGTGTCCCCCCTGAAGAGCTGGAGGAGGTGGCTGGGTAGAGGAAAGTGTGGGCTTCTCAGCCTGAACTGCTGCCTCAGCGACCCAATGGATGGATGGTTTCATGTAACTCTCAAATGCACGTGCAATATTTGTACGGCCAATATTTAACTTCATTCATTAAACTGTGCTCTGCTATAGCTGTTTTATAAGCGTGTTCTTACTTTTACACTAGTCTAATTTTTTTCTTCTCTCATTTAAGAGACGAATAAATTAGTCGCCAGGAACATCTCTAGTTGGTGTAGGCAGTCCAGGGTGGTTTGCTAGGATTTCAATGCATTAATGGAAAAACAAGAAAAAATAACAGACAAAAACCACACATGTACCCTTCCAATGATTGAATAGAATGTTGATCGAGCTGACGTGAGCAAAGAATTAAAAAAAGCATGTGATATTTAGAGCACAGAGTTCTTAGCTCAACTGTGCCCCAGTGTTTGATTTTTAAAAAAGTGTTTATGCTGAAATAAAGCTATCTATACAAGTAGTAATTTAGACAACTGCACAAAAACACTGCAAATGCACAGATGGTTTCAAGCTCTGTTATAAACACTGGCTGTACTAAAATTATTTTCTTACATAAAAGTAAAATTTATCGACTTCGAGATAACTTTACTGTACTAGGTTAAAAAAGCTAAATCTTGATTGTGACCTATACCTTTAATGGACTTGGGATAATAACGAAAATGATCATGGCGCCTGATAAAGTTTCCTGTAAATCTCACAGCAAACCCAAACATTGCCTCAGTTTTTTCCTGCCTTGATAGTCCTGAGGATATTCACTTTGTTTCAGCACAGAGTAGTTTTTATTGATTTCATAAAAAGACTTAATGGAACTTAGTGGTCTTACAGTTAGAAGGAAACCCATTGTTTTCTTCTTGGTTATTAGGCATTACATTCGATCTGTTTGATGGGAATTATACCAGGGAATCCATTAGTGCCATCAATTAACTTCAGATACACTGTAATAAGATACATTTCAACAAGGCATTTAGCAAAGCATGGCTCCAAACTCTATAAGAGCCTCCACGGGTAATAAATTATCTGATTATTTTCCATGATTGTTCCATGTCTCCGTGTCCTTGTAAACAGTATCTGAATATGTAACAATGTGTATTCCTGTTTAAACTATGATAGTAAAGTGAGTGCTTGTGTGTTTAGGGTGAGTCTGGAATATTTTCTGCAACTACCAATAGACCAGCACTTCATAGGAATAGTAAATATGATGTGTGTGTTTTTCCTTATACATGTTTGATGTGTCATTTATTGACTCAGTTTGAACTAACCACTTTTAGGGCAACTCCCAACTGTTGTTCTTTCCACAAAGACAAAGTAGATGAAAAAATACTGATGAGTACGGTTTACTTTGTGCCTAAATGTGTGAAAATGTAAAAAAACAGCCAACCAGCAAATAAAAGGGCTTAGTCAGACAGCCATCCATCATGCAGCATTCAATGCTACCTCAGCAAGAGAACCACGTTTTCTGCACGACTCTTTGGTCACCTCTCTGCAGTGAAGAGGCTCAGAATTTATATTTAGGACACAGAAGCACACTTCCTCAAAAATATTACATCAGGCCACTTTTCACTATAATAACTTGCTGGCTGTTGCAGGCCGACCCGCCCCTTTCTTGAGCATTCCAAGTGACATCTTTCAGAACTGTTTTCAGGAGTTTTCAGAAGCACCTACTCTGGTGCAGACTTTTCTAAACAGCCCTGAATAAAAAGTGAGAGGTGGGGCTTGACACTGATGGTTTATGATGATAATAACAAGAAGCAGCACCATTTTTTTAGGCTCCTTTCAAACATGCCAAACGTCATGTACAACTTGCTATAAAAGACATAAGAGAGTGGCCAGTGTTGTTGTTGTTTGGGCACTTGTAATTAATCATGCATGCCTGCAACAAGCGGCAACTTCAGAGCTGAAAAATGAAGCAAACTTGAAAACGCCAAAGAAAACAGAGAATGACTCAAAAGTAAGAACAATCCCCTTAAACTCCAAAAAAGAAAGAAGGAAAGAAAAAAGTTCATCATAATAAGACTCATCTCTCAACAATTTACCTCATTGCTGCTCCACTTTAACAACATTTCTATCATTATTACGCCCCATAATCAGGGTCCATTTCACATTTCACTACATGCTGTACTGTATAACCATGTATGTGAAAAAGAATACTCATATTCATGTTTACATCCTGCTACAAAAAACATTTTTGTCTTTGACAGCTAATTTCCAGATTTGGTTAAATTGTATCCAAGTTATGTGCTGAGGTTAGGTCTCTGTCAAGCTTCACCTCAGATAGATCAAATCAATCAACTAGACCTCTTGACTGTGTTTGTGATGTTGGAGCCTTTCGGAGCATTTAAATTAAATTATGTGGCAAATTATCCAGCTTGGTTAAGTGTACTAACAGACCATCCGAGAGGTCTGCACTCCAGTTTTGATGAGAGAAATTCTAGTATTTGTCTGCCACATCGCACCAAACAGCTGGCATCTGTGTCTGTATAATGCACCTGTACAATTTATGCTATCCAAATTTCTCAGCAGGCCCAAACTGAATCATTTTCATAATTTTCTGTGGCAATCCAGGAAATCTGTGTGGAATTGTTTGGAGTGTTTTTGCTTGTTACATCATCAACATTTAATTTAAAAAAACATCATAATTGATTTACATTAAACAATAAATCAATTTACATCTTTTCACCATTACAACAGACTGAAATATATTAATCTGCTCAGGTTTTTAAATTTAACACCTTTAATTTCACCGTGATGATTTCAAGACATGTTTTCAGTACAGCCTTTTCACACCAGTCAAAGTCCAGCGACATTCACCAGCGACAAAGAGTCTGAAATGGCAAACATATGCTTAGCAACAGGTGCCTCTTCAAAATCTGTGGGAAATCTGAGGAATTTGTGGGGTGCAGATTCCGTGTGGGCCTGCTAGTATTTATGTGACATATTGCACTTTTTACACTGAGGTTTATTTATTTCTATTTCATTTTCTGTCTCTCATATTTAGATATATTTATATTAACTATTTTACTGTTAACTTTGAGTGTTTATGAGACTTATGACATTTTACATACAGGTTCATATAGTTTTATTTTCTTATCTTTCATATTCATATATATGTAAAACTAATGCAGTCTAGAGCATCTAGAACTCAGGAAATTTCCCCCCTGGAAATAATAAAGGACACTGATTCCGACTCTGATTAAGGATTCAAATCCACTGAGAAATCTAGGAGGCTCCCAAACACTCATATCCAGGACAGTGTCCCTAGTTTTTGGCTGGCCCTTACCTAGGTTAAGACATTATTATGCCATAAATAAACCTAGCAGTGGCATTTCTGCAAAGATGGCAAGGAGCACACAAACATCTGTTTTATGAACATTAAAATCCAGACCATCACTTTTAGGAGTAGGGATTATTGTGGAAATGGAAAAGTGCCCGTAAATGAAAAATACAATCCTGACTTTCAGCACAATTTGGATGAAGACCCACTAAGTGATCACGTGCAAGCTTCACTAAAATCTGACCAAGGAGGGGTACCGAGGGCATACAGATGGACACCTCACCGTGGAATTAGCTTATCTGTATTTTGGATGGATGAGCTACAAAAGAAATCCAGTTTCCTTTAACTCAAGCACTTAAGAGTACAAACAAACAGGTGGCGTCACAGTGACTACGTACATCTTTTCTATATAGTGCATGGTCTGCACCAAGTTCCTGGAAAGGCACCTATTATGAATGTGGTGTAGACAAACAAGATAATGTAACGTCCAGGAAGAGAGATCCTCCCTATCGTTGTGAAACAGCCTCAATTTGATTCTTTACTCAATGGCAGGGTGCAATACATCCCTATTTTCTTTTAAGTACTGAAACTGCGCTATAGCCATTGAAAAACAAAACAAAACTTCAATATCAAAGGCCTCAAAAGTTTCATAATTCATCTACAGCAAAAGATCTTGAAAAATTTTAATTCAAGGTATTCACAAATCATTTTTATTGTGTACAGTTATTCATTCATTCACCAATAAACCTGGCAAATTAGGAATGTGGTGTCATAACTGGAAGATGAATGTCTGTGTCACATGCAGCCATTCCAGGCAACTAGAACACTGCTCTTTCTGATGAGAAATTCACCTCAAATAACCCACATCATCCTCTACTCATTCAGAAACACAGAACTTTCTATCACCTATATAAGCACAGTTTGGTAGAGTGGATTGCGTGTTCTTGTGTTGTACCAGTGTTGGCAGGATCCTCCTCCAATTTTGCCTCACAGACAGTAGTACTACATCATCAGACTACAGATACTCGTGGTTCCAACGCCCCCGCGGCTGGCACACATATCAATATTGGGTATTTAGCCCAACGGCAGTGTTGACTAACAATGTAAGATTTGCTCAATTCTGTGTGGCCCTGCTGATGAATATGGAGATTGTTGAATTTTATTCCCTGTATCATCCTCTTCACTTTCTTCCTTGAAGTAATTCGAGGCGTATTCATTATCTGTCTTCTTTAGTCTTTCTGTCTGACTTTCCTTTTGTCTCACCATATCTGTACATTTATAACGTGGTCACATTTGACTGCTCTGTATCAACTTTTGGGTAGAGATTTTTATTATCAGAAGTTACATTGGTGGAAAAAAAATACGAAATCTTCATATAACACATGATAAGGCTGGAATCATTGTGGATATTTTTCAATATTTCAAAAGAAAATACATTTGTGGCACCAGTGTTAAAGTTTCAGGACTCTGAAGGGTAATTTCTCTTGGGAGTGTTTTTCCCGATGTATGACAGCAGGTTTGCTGAAAGGATCACTATCCTGTTTCATGACACACAACAAATGAGAGAACATTCTGAAGCCTGGTTCTCCATAGCCAAGGGGTCAGCAAAGTTATTCGCAATACATCATAAAAGTGTGCACCATCTTTAAAAGGTGCATCTACGCAGATGGGAACCACACGCATCACTCCAGTGTTACCTTCCGTCCAATAGAAAGTGCTAATGCTTGCGACACATCTCTCCAATTAATCAGGAAATGACTTCTCTCAGAGCGTAACAAACTGAGCCTCCAGTTGCATTTGTTTTAAGCAATATTTCTGAACTCTGCTGCAACATTAAGAATGTAGAAAGGCCCACTGTGGTAAATTTTTTTTAAAATTCACTTAGAAAATGATATGAATGACCTCAGGTATATTAGCACGCTTCTACTTGAAAAACTGGATATTTTACACAAACTGAAGCCGAGAATCTAAATTGACGCCCACTCACTCTGTAAAGATTAAAATTGCTTGTCTGCTGCATAAGCAGGGAAAGTTTACGTGACTCCTGTGTGTTCATGTAAGCAATGAAAACATCTTGCAAACCGTACTTGTATACTGACTGTACAGAAAAATTGCAGCTCTAGCAAAACTACATGTGTCCCTCACGGTTCTCTTGGTCTGTGAATTTCAACGGTGCTTTCAGACAGCAGTTAAGAGGTCTAGCTGCTTCACTTCCCTTAACCCAGTGGAAAGAGTTGTGGTTAGTTAGGGGTTCCTATGTAGATGAAAAAGTAAGATATGAAACATGACTGAGCGCAAGCGTTTTGAAAAAAACAAAGCAATTAGAGAGTGAAAATAACCTAACTTCAGCCTGCAAGATTAAGAAAAGGCTTGAAGAGTTCATTGAAGCTTTTGATCAAAAAGAATCTGTATCATAGGTATCTTAAGATCTCAATAATGGAGCTATAGCAAACACATGCCTTTGGGTTATTAAAAAATAAATAAAAATCACACAGATGATCCTCAAGGTTTGTGGTGTCTGCCACATGAGAACACTTGAAGCTATAGAAATGCATGTGACAGCAGCAGTACATCAACTGTTCCACTAGACCACAATGCACCTTGTGTGTTCTTAGAAAAAAGATATATGACATTTTGCTAATGAGTTTAACTCATTATTGTTAGGCTCTGTTCAGTAAAAGTAAAGTAGTTATGTGGGGCATCACGGGACCTGCAGGTGGGCTAAAAGTGTATCCAACAACAGCCAGCATGTAAGTCCAAGTTCTCACATATTACTTGTTGGATTAAGAGTATTACACACTTGATATCACTTACCTGGTAAAACTCCTTCAGCCACGTTTTCTGTAGATTTTCAGGCTGGAAAGAGATTAAAAAAAAAAAGAAATGGTTAATGACATGGTTACTACTTTATATCAAAAATAATAATAAAATTAATCTGATTAAGCTAGTGTCTTTTCACTTCCTCCTGCACCAGATGTAGAGAGTTCAAAGAGCCGTTCCATTTTGGATGTGGTTCTGGATTAGCAATTTTAAAAAGATTAGCTACTTGTCAATCCTTTGATCTTTTCTGCATCACTTTTACCAGTTAAAATAGAAAACATCGCCAGTTGTAGATTCTATCAGTTAAGTTTTAATGAACTGAAGTTACCCTTTTGATTTAATTGTTTGTCATCAGCAGCACTGCGCTAACCACAAGAACACTATTTTTGCAGTTCAAAACCAAAGGAAGGACTATTACACAGAAATGACTGCAGTACAGTAGTACATGAAAAATAAGGTAAAAACAGGTACACGAGACCTGCCTTTCGCAGTGACAGATCTATTTAATTTTTACTTTAGATTCTTATATTAGATGGTATCCACAGGTTATTAGAAATCAAAAACATTACATATCCATATTCAATGTTGCAAGTAAAAACTAATTAAATTTAATAAGCAGATTCCTTACTGGATTTGGATTAAAGCCAGATGAGAACACATTAAACTTCTAGATATTGTTGGATCACTGCAAAGAATTGTCTCTTAACCTCTCATGTTTGACATACAAATACATTTTCATAGACATTTAAAGAGTCCTGACACACACTAGTGCATGAGTAAAAGCTGTACTGCACGCACTGACAGAATGTAGCTTTACACCAACTGCAATATTTTTCTCTCAGGGTCAAAAATTCTGAGAGATCATCGATAGGCCTCTTGCCCTTCTACTTTTCCTCACCTCCTTTAGCTCTGCCTCCATCTGTCATTCTTTCTTTCCTCCACTTTAAAAGGCTATTCCCAGACCTGGACTTCATTTGGTTTGTGCAGTGGAAACAGAGACAGGGCCCTGGGCAATCTACCATTTATGGAGAGATCTCCCTATGTCGATAACTAGGTCTGATGAACTGTGAGTGTGTGTGTGTGTGTGTGTGTGTGTGTGTGTGTGTGTGTGTGTGTGTGTGTGTGTGTGTGTGTGTGGGTGTGTGTGTTGGGGAGTTTGTCCTAACAAGACTACTCTATAATAAGAATACACAAGGGATCTGCTGGCTCTGTTGGTATCTGTAACAAAGCCCTAATATATTACAGAAGTACGTGTGGTGAGCTTGGATGGCATGGGGGTACAGAGGGAGTCGACATCTGACTAACTAAAGTCATAATGATATGTAGTTACTGGGGTGGGGCATCTAAATGCAGCTTCTCTTTCCAAATACTAACTTTTTTCATGTTAACCATCAAAGCACAGCAATCTCAACTGCCCGAAGGAGCAGCACAATGTCATCTTTGTGTTTTAGGTAACAGTTTAACAAAATGGCTAATAATAATATAATATAGTTAGCTTAGCATTAAGACTAGCTCGCCTCTAATACTGTTTGTTTAATCTATATAGGAACAACAGTGTGAAAGAGTTCATTTGTGATTTTAGAGGTAGATATTTCTAGCCTAACAGTTTATCCCATCCATCCAGTACTTGGGTAAACAATGTCTTCAGCTAATATGCAGATTTCCTGGCAACTTCGCTATGACTGACTAGTTTATGCCAAGAAACTGTTGTACCATGTGACTGCCCAGAAAACCACAAACTAAATACCTTTGTGCTGGCTTCATTGGTATTGGAAGCACATGGCCAAAACTAGTCTAGCTACTTCAGAGATATCGCAAGAAAAAGAAACATGATACTCAAAGAATCCTGATTAGTAATCTGTGGGAGAATCTTGCAACAGCAAAGCTGGTGGTACAAGTTTACCTTCCACCTGGGCTACCTTTTTCGGCCGTTTTTATCTCATTTAACTCTTCAGTCCATACATGTAGTTTTTATAATTAGGTCCATAAGTTTTGAGACAGTGACATTTTTTTGTACTTTTGCCTCTATACACCAGTGTTGTGAAGTTTAAATCAAACAGTCAAAATGCAATCAGAGTTCATACTTTTTAATTTAAGGTGTTTGACAAAAGAAATGAAATAACTTTTTCGCAGCTGCAGCCATTTCTATACATACATGGGACAACTGACTGACAATCAAGAGATGCCTTCATGAATGCAAACAAGAATTAACTTGTACCAGATCCGAAGTACACTGCCTCATCTTTTAAATCTAGTGGAGGCAATGTTATGGCATGGGCATGTATGGCTGCCAGTGTGGAACCAGGTCACTAGTGTTTATTGATGACGTGACTGCTGATAGAAGTAGAAGGATGAACTCTGACGTGTACAGGGCTATACTATAAATGTGACTGTATGGCACTTCACATTTTCATGACTAATGACCCAGAGCTTAATGCAAAAGCAACCTAAGAGTTTCTCAAAGGCAAAGAAATGCGGTATTCTTCAATGGCCAAATCAGTCAGCTGATCTAAACCCAACAGAGGAGCTTGTCAGTTACTGAAAATAAAATTGAAGGCAGAGAGAGACCCACAAACAAGGACCCACTGAAGGCAGCTGCAGTAAGACCTAGCAGAGGATCTCAAGTTAGGAAACACAGCATTTGGTGATGTCCATGGGTTCTAGATTTCAGGCAGTCACTGACTGAAAATTTATGTTTAAAATTCTGGTAGTTTGTCCCATTATTTTTAAGTCTCTGAAAATGGTGGACTAAGTATAAAAACGGCTGTGATTCCCAAGCAGTTTATAAAATTCTTTTGTCAGACACCTTAAATTTAAGCTGAAAGTATGCACTTCAATCATATTTGACTGTTTAATTTAAAATTCACTGTGTTGGCGTACAGAGGCAAAGTTATAAATGGGCTCCAAAACTTGTGAACCTAACAGTGTGTCCTAGGGACCATTCAAACTGAAAATAGTTCAGATAATGCTTCAAAATATCTGTAAAACTAAGTACCTGAAAGGATTTCAAGATGGCTGCCAATTTGCAAGACTTGATTCTAGATAGGTCTTTTTCTCCTGGTTGTGAGTTTTAGCAGAGCTTCGGCTGCTCTTTTGCATTCTCCCCAAGGGGTCGCCACAGTGGATTAATCTGCATTGGTAATTTGGTCGAGGTTTTACGCTGGATGCCCTTCCCGATGCAACCTTCCATGGCGTGAGGGGCTAACTAGCTCTTAACACACAGTTGTGGGAGAGGCACTCATTCCCTCATCTAATTCTGAGGAAAAAGCCAATAACTATTCCTTTGACAACAAGCAAGAAATTTATTCCAGAACTGTATGATTTCCAGAATATTTAAGTTTAAAGTGACACACCTGTACTTTTAAAAGATGTTTCACCAAAATACTAACTAATGAATTATTGCAACCCTGCAATGCTGACATTTCCAAGGGCACCTAAATGTTTCAGAACTTACTAAGTGTGAGTGTGTGTGTGTGTGTGTGTGTGTGTGTGCGCACCATCATCCCGGCCCCAGCCAGATCAGACAGAGCTATATAAGGACATGAGTAGAGGACCTTTTCATCAGTCACAAGGATGGAGGAAGAGAAAAAGAGAGTAAGACAGAGACAGGCAAACAGAGGAACAGAAAGGTTCAAAATACAAAGCTGCCACCTTGCCATCCTAATATTATTTTCTGGGTTCAAACAAAGTCATACTTTTATGTTTCTCGAGTTTAGATCCTAGTGCTTTGAAGCGCATGATCCCAGTGATAGCACTACCTAGTAACATAGCAGCTCTTGAGGAATCATCCTGATGTTTTTGGCTCTTACCATTGATTGTTTCTCGCAGGACCACTGACAGTCGCGCTCACTGCAATTTCACATTTCCTGTGTTCTCCCTCATATCACACAGACAGTCAGTAGCAAAGATGGTGCAAGGGCTGTGAATGTTATCTTTTAAAAAAAAATTTCTGAGAGCAGACTGCATAAAAGAAAGCAGCTGATGCAGGGGTCACCATTATAAGGCGATAAAAACATACTGTTGACTGTTTGAGCAATACATTTTAAAGTTTTTCATTTGGTTAATATGTGCCCTAGATCGACCAGCAACAGCAGGTTGATCACGTAGATGCCATCCAGAGCTTTTCTAGAGTGCTCTGATGTACAGCGGAGATGTGAGCTGGTTCTAGGGAACAGATGTCTGCCTTGAAAGGGCAGCTCAGAGGAGGACCGACGGTTCCTTAGAGGCCTGAGCCCTGGAGAGAAAGTGGGCTAATAGCAGAAGGAAAGGGAGGACAAACTGAGTCTATATCTGTAGCCTCGGCGCGTTGCCACCCGCCCTTCACTTATCAGAAGTTAATTTGCAGTTAATTAGAATGTGGGGCTACACAGGCAAAGAGGTAAAAATAAACCCACACACCGTCCCCAGCCTCTCCTCCACATACACCTCCTCTTCCTCCACTGGTGCTCTCACTCACTGAGCTCTCTCCACCTCCTTTCTGTTCTTTGCCCATGCCTCTGTTTTCTCCGTCGATGGCCTACTTTTCAGATAGCGCGGGGAACTAAGAGACTCTGCTTGGCTTTTAGATGGAAATCATCTGATCCGTCACAAAAGGTAGATCTGAAGTGTTGCACTGTTAACAAAACTATCAGCAATAATGGAATAAAGAAACCCACTCTTCTGGGAATTAGACTGTGCTAGAACGATGACAAAAGATCTAAATCTGCTTTACTTTATCACTTGAACAGCATTTTCACTAGAGTGGTATATGATGAACAGAAAGGGGACTTTCAGTATGACCATGCATACCCTCTTTTTCTTTTCATTTTGATATAACAGTAAAACCTAACAACTTTAACCCTGTCAGTCCTTCTTTAAACTAGGACACCATCACAATACTTCCTTTGGGTGGCTGCAGGCATGATGATCTTGTGACAAGATATTTGCAGATTGCAAATAACCCATCTTTGAATTGAACAAATACCATGCAAAGCACTCTAGTCGGACATGCTGAAGGAAAATGTGGCATCACATTAAAATTTGAAATCCTTTGGAATGACAAAAACAAACCACCATCCAAACGACTAAAAACTTTCTTGTGTGCAGCTAGTTGGTGCTGTTTTCAGTTGAATGGAACTATGATCTGGATAAATGGTCTCACAACTAAATTATTCAAAGTAACTGACGTCTTTTAATTTGCACATAAAATAAAATCTTTTTCCACCAGCACAGTATGTGAAAATGGTCAAAACTATAAACATCCAATATAAAAGAAATGATGAAAAACTAGGGTCAAGCTGCTGTTTTATGTCATTAACTTTTTGTGTCTTCTTTCCGGGATTTTTACTCTCTGCCCTTACTCTTCCTGTACCTTTCTGCAGACACATCTGACTTCACCAACCTGCCAGGTGATGATTTTGTCAGTAGTGAAACTTCCGCTGCTGTTGGAGGTTTCTTCGCATTTTTTCTGTCAACTGTCACCAAGTGCATCTTCCAAACAAATCATGGTCTTTCTCTGTATAATACACTTTACTTTACAATGTGAAGGGAATTGGTGCTGTAGAAATAACACTGAAGTGAGCTAGATTAAACAGGATATAGTGATCAAAAAGCAACGTTAGATTGCACAAGCAAGACTAAAGCAAAAGTATCTACATGACTAGACCCCACCAGATGTATTCTGTGTGTGTGTGTGTGTGTGTGTGTGTGTGTCTGTTTCCAGTGAACTGACTCTGACCTAAATCAAAAAGTGGCTGCAACAGAATAAATATCTTCTTGCATCTCTCTAATTATGACTGTAAATTTTGCCCTTTTGCAAAATTAAAGGATATGTAAAGGTGTGTGGTGATCTCTACTAGCAGGAAATGATTCACCAAAAACTTGTATGAATAAGTTAAGGGAGGCTCACAGGAACGCCATCAGCATACACTAAATATGGCGATGCCTCTCTTGCTTCGGGATGTGTGCATGTGTTAAAAACACCAATGTGAAGCTCTGCTGTAACAGTAGAGGTCACAACCTTCAGTCTTCCACAGAGTCTATGGGGTCATGCCCTGAAGTGCACAAACTCCTCCACCCCCTGCAACTCCTCACTAATGTATTCTTTGGCTAGCCATGGTGATCTGCCCGGAATACATGGCCACCACATGAGTTTCCTCCTTCTCAGCCCACTCCTTATACACCAAGTAATGCTTGTGATGTTTTCTCCTGGACTCAGTTTCAGGACCAATGTTTTTATTTTCATCCAAGCCTGCTAAATACTAAGTTGGTCCTTACTCCTGTTTTAGCTGTTATTCTGTTTCATCCTTCTCAACAGGTGTTCACTTACTCTGACCAGACTGGCATGGGGTAACATTTTTAAATAAAACAGCTTCATGCTGCGGTTTGCAACCTCTGCAACTGAAAAGAAGAGAGTGGAGATGAGGAGTCTTAAAAAAGCAACGGTTGCCTGGTTACACCTAGCACTATTACCAGACATATACAGGTCTACCACAGGAAAAAGCCACACAAGAGGTACAACTTAAAAACCAAGGCAGAGCACAGTGTAGCTCTTTACTGCTTTGTCATACATGTGGACCCTATCCAACATACGGCCTGTGGCTCAGAACTGACTCGCCAAAAAGTCCAGTCCACTCCACTGGGTGGCTTTCCAAACTGTGAGAACTGGAGTAAAAGAGGGCAGAATTTTTGGACTTTTCACTTCATTTTGTATCATGAAGTATTAGGAAAGTAAGATGGTAGATGGATGGAGCGATTTATTGACTTATATGTCAAAAGTGTGCGTGGAGTCCTTCAAGAAGCAACTTATGATTCAACAACCATCTTGGAACAAATTCAGACACTTACTTTGAAGTCCTTATCTAAATGACAGAGGAGGATGTGACAACCTTCCTTTTTAGAAATGCTTTACAAAAGTTTTATTACTACTACTAATATTACTCATGTGCACAGCTTCATTAACACTCAATCCAGAATGCTGACATGAACCAAGTCTCTGCCTCCTACCGTTAGAGCACTGAATCAATGTCATTCTAATTCAAGTTATGGATACAGCAAAAACAAACATATTTAAATAAAGTAAACTTATCGAACTCTTTGCTATGATAATGAGTACAGATAAGCTTGCCACTACACATCTGAAACTGTCTACACCTCTGCGCTACTCTCACATGCATCAGTGCAACAACATGATTGGCTAATATGTTTCCCATTTAATTGTTGATTGCCTTCTGGGGGGCAGGACAGTTGACATCTTTAGCATTTCAGGAGTCTGCTTCCTATATAATCTGTCTGCTGACTCAATGTGGAAAATCTGAGGCAATACTGATGCACTTTATTTAAGACATCTTACTTTATGTTTATACATTTAAACACTGTACTTCTTTGCACAACTTCTTCTCATTGCAGTGGTTACTGTGCCACCCCTATTGAGATCAAATTGGGTTGTATGTGGTCCATGAACTAAAATGAGTTCGACGTCCACTGCCTGTGAGAGCTTGATGTCAACACTAACCCTAACCCTATCCTAGCCCTATATCTTAGTAAAGGCAAAATGTATATTTATATAGAAAATGTGAATAGATGTGTGTCAGTTAGAATGATTTTTTTTTTGTTCCAAGACTGCCAAGACTTGGGAAAAAAATTTAACAAATAATGAACATTACATATTCTGTGTGCCCATTCTTGCATAGGGTTAAGGTTCAGGACTGAAATTGAACAACCTTTAGAAAATGTGCTTAAGTTTCCTTGAAGGACATCCTATTGTGTCCTGTTAAGATACATGAATGGCATGTGATGGAAGATTTTATGTGTACGATCTAGCCTGGTACAGAACAACTACTAAATGTGAGCTGCTGATGGCAGTAATAAAATAAAATAAAAAAACAATAAAAATACAGGTGAGCGAGAAGAAAAATAATCAAGCATCTTTATGTACAATCTAAGGAAAATCATATATCTGCTCAGATTAAGAGGGTTCTTCCCCAATTTTAAATATAAGCTGTATAGCTGTATTACAGCTTGGTCAGTCTAAGAAAATAACCTAATGATCATACCAAGGGTTAAGCCAGTGTGTTTCCTTGATCAGCTCCAAACTCAGAGCTGGAAATACGTGGGAAACAATCATGCAGGGAGGCTCTAGGCAGAGATGCTACTGAACTGCAACAAGGGATGTGTAGGATCTGTGTTTTTGGAGTTTAGTTACTCCAGTAAAACTCAGCACCTGGACATTTTTAAAGACTTTAATGTATTTCTTTTAGTCCCACCAAAACAGTGCAGATGTCTCATGATGGCAGCGCACATGGACGCTGCGGCTGCGGGCTCTTCCATTCATTGTCTTTTCTGGGGGTTTTTGTACGTCTTTTTTTTTTTCAACCACGATCTGTCGGGCAATCGTAACTTACAGCCAACAAGACCTCATGTTCAATCAAAATACTTACTGTGAATAATAATTCTTGGCTTTAAGTTACTTCTTGTCTATACAGTGTATAACATTAAAAACACTTTTTTCTTTGCACACAGATGTGTATTTTTATATATATATATATAAATACACACATACATACTTTTTATACTGGTCTATTTATTTATTTGAAAATTCTCTTTTATCTTTTTCTCTTGAACTGGATGGAGACTGCATACAATTTCATTGTACTTATGTATAATAACAACAAAGTTTCTGATTCAAACACACATGTTTCTTTTGGTTTTTCTGAGCTTTTTCCAAAACTTTGACCACAACAGGCCTTTCATAAAAATGAGCTTTTCAAGAACACATTCAGCCTGCCATGTCCCGCCTGAGTCCCTTCAACCCACAGACAAGGCATGATAAGAAGGAATGGATCCTTTTAGTCAGATCCTAACCACCTCATTTGCTATGCAAAATGAAAGAATAAATCAGTGAGAGCTTGTACTACCAGGAAGGTTTTGGCAAACAACCACAGCTCAGTGAAAAAGATGCACTTCAAAAGAGAATCATTTTACTGCTTTGATACTGTTCATTGCTTAATTGAAACAGAGCATGATAAGTTCCTAAGAACAGGATTCCACTTCCTTGTCTCCAATGCAAATGGCCTAATTAACAACAGAAAGTTAGGATGTGCACCAGTGGGCAAAAAAAGAGGCCTCTCATGTCAAAGCCTTGTTTTTCCGACTCTTGTGCTACAGCTTCTTGTGCACTAGCAGCTTCTGTGTGTGTTTGTGTGTGCTGACAGGGTGTTTGAAAGGAGGTTATTGGCTTTCAGGGGAGCGGGCTGCTCACTAAAAATACCCCAGCTAGATGGAGGCCCTTGACTGATCGAGGGGATCTGAGGAAGCAGAGCAGCTGGAGAATCAGCAGGGGACTCTGCTGATTGGCTGCCCTCGCATCCTTCAACAGTTTGCCTGCTATGTCACTCCTGAACAACTCTCCTTCACAGTAGCTCTGAGGAGCCCCGGTGATGCAGAGGCGTGTCCCCTCAGTGTTTTATGTAACTCCACATCAAAGAGGCTCATTATGGAATTAATTAGAGCAAACCCACACTGAAATGTTAAATTAGACCAGGGCTGGCTCTTGAGAGACGTCTCCATCCTTCAAGAGGATAAGGTAGGAAAGTACAGAGGAGGTGCGGAGGAAGATGAACCAGTCAAACAAAATGCGTGTTAGATCAGGAAATAGGGCTTGAAATCCACCTTTGAATCAGTACTGAACTGTACTGAAAGTATATAGCATTTAAAATTTTTTTAAGTTTGCTTAATTCGTCTGTACAAACATTTACAACATTATAAATGCCTTTGAGCGTGTAATATTTCCATTTGAACTCACCTATATCTAAAGGCAAAGATTCACTTGAATTTTGCACAAATTTAATTCACATTTATGGATATTTAGCAAAGGAAAATGCAAATGAATTCATACAAATATCTGAAGTTTGTACATTGTCTTAAACATCTGGATGCTTCAACACTCTTGCTAACTGTTGAAACTGCAGAACAAGAAGGCAAAATTTTTTAAAATGCACTTAAGCGAGCACCAATGGAACTTCTGACTACTGAAACATGGTGAGAATGTGACATCTGATTTTACAGAAATGTTTCATTTCAAGTCCTCTGCTTCATATAAACTATATGGAAAAAGTATTGAGCCATTACACCTCTTAATCAATTGAATTCAGGTGTTTTATTCAGTCCCATTGCCGCAATTGTATGAAATCAAGCACCTAGCCATGCAATCTGCCTTTACAAACATTTCTGAAATAATGGGTGGTTCTAAAGAGCTCACTGAATTGTAGTGTGGTACTGTAATAGAATGCCAACAAGTTGGTTTTTTGAAGTTTCTTCCCTCGTAGATATTCTACAATCAGCTATAACTGGAATTATTGCAAAGTGGACACATTTAAGCACAACAGTAACTCAGTCACAAAGTGGTAGACCACATAAAGTTATAGAGCAGGGTCGCCAAGTGTTGAGGCACATAGTGCGTAAAAGTCAACATCATTTTGCTGACTCAAGACTGGCAGAGCTTCATGGCATAGGTTTCCATGGCCAAACAGCTGCTTGAAAGTCTTACAACACTAAGTACAGTGCTGAGTGTGACATGAAGCGGTGTAAAGCACTCCACCACTGGACTCTGAAGCATTGGAAACATGTTCTCTAGAGTAACAAATCACGCTTTTCTATCTGGTAATCAGATGGCTAAATCTGGGTTCGGTTAAGAAAGGACAATACTATGGGGTTGAATTTCTGGGGTTGGCATGGGCCCTTAGTTCCAGTGAAGGGAAATCTTAATGCTACAGGTTAGCAAGACATCTTGGGCAATTCTATTCTTCCAACTTTGTGGGAGCATTCTGGAGAAGGCCCTTTGTTGTTCCAAACTTTATGTGGTCCATAAAGGCATGGCTGGATGAGTTCGGGGTGGAAAAACCTGACTGACCTGGCCAGAGGTCTGACTTCAGCTCCATCCAATCTTTGGGATAAACTAGAATGGAGATCGGCTTGTTTGTTTTTTGGATGAATGGGCAAAAATTCCCACAGACAGTCCAAAATCTTGTATAAAGCCTTCTAAGAAAAGTGGAAGCTGTTACAGCTGCAAAGGGGGGACCAATTCCATATTAATGTCTTTGTATTTAAAAAGGGATGTCATGAAATCTCCTCCATACAGCATATCTTTTAAATAGTATATGCCACAGATGTGAAGCCAATATGAACATGAGTACATGCCTGAAAGGGACTTTAAAAGTAACTTGGAGGCAGCAAGAGCACCTTTGGCAACCCACTTCATTGCAACTTTGGGATTAAGTCTCACAGAAGTGGCTAAAGGTCTCAGAGAAGTTCTAGCCACACAACCGCTGAGCTGACTGCAGCTCGGCATTCAGTATCAGAGCTAAGCACACAGCCTCTCCTTCAAGGTTATCTCTGTGGAGAATTCGCTGACAGCAGGATAGACGCGCACACGCATTCACACACACAGGCACTCACATGGTGACACAAAGATAGGTACCCACAAACTTCTCTCTCTCACACACACACACACACACACACACACACACACACACACACTCACCTCTGTGCCCCTGTTGGTAGGTAGGCTGTGGCATGTTTGTGCTAGCAGTTTATGCAAACTAGTTTTTAATTGGGACAAAGGGACAAATGATTAGCAGGAAAATTCACCAATCATTCCCCTGTTTTAAGATTTTTAAAATCCAAAAGAAATAAAAAGGTTGACCTGAGCGGGTGCTTCGCCTGCCTAGCCAGTCTCTCTCCTCACAAGTGAAGGTGGATATGCGGGCACAGACGTGGTCAAGGACATCATTGTAAATTCAACATTTCTGTGAGGGTGATGACCTGGCTGTTTGAGAGAAAGGGAAAAGAGCAAGTGTCAATGCCACTCAAGTGGCTATATACATGATGGCCGGTGCATAAAAGTCATCATCAGTGCATATGTGACTGTTTATTTGGAAACGGGTGGGCCACAGTGAAGCTACAAATTGATTATTTACTTTATGCATACCGCTGTTTAAAAAAAAAAAAACCCTCGAAGAATTTTGATCATTATTATTTATGAGCAACATAAAAGCATAAGCTCAAGGTCTGCGTTATCCCTCTACCTTGAGCTATATTGCTGCTGGTACCCACACACACACACACAGTTAATGTCTGTTCCAGTTTCTGTTCCTCATAATGAGTCCCAATGACGGCTGACCTTTCACAGCCTGGGGTGCCAGGGACGAGCTAAAGAGATGGGGGCAGTGAGGAAGGGCGGATGGGCCTGTAGTGACCCCATATAGAGGGTGCCAACCTTCATTCAGTCACTTCAAGTGGTTTAATGAGTGGCTGAATACACAGGAGAAAGGAGTGAAAAAAGGGGATAATAGAAGAAAATCTGCGGCCAGAGAGGGAAGATGAGGAGGAGGAATAAAGAGCACAGAGAGAGAGAAAGAGAAAAAGGGATCGAGGGAACACAACTACAGTTACACTGTGCCAAATTGTGTGATTTTTATCATCCGAATATGCAGCGATGCATATGAATATGATACACTTGGATCCACTGAATATGGATTTTTCCTGGATTACAATCATACCTTTGAAATAAGACATGGTGGCCAGGCTCTCATTCTTTGTCAATTCTTATAACTTGTCATCAAGTCACAATTAGAGTGACAGAAAAAAAAAGCTTTTTTTTTTTTAAAGGTGTTCTACTTCAGTTATTACATTCTTAACAGGCTCTTTGTGAGCAGATATCAGAAAGAAAAATCTCAATGAAATGACCTGATGTGTAACCAGTTTAAGTGACAGGACTGGGAGGAAAGTAAAGCGAGAAAATAAGAAATGGCACTGGAGTGAGAACAGACAGAAAAAGAAAGTGTCTGAGGTTGAAGTCAGTGGTTAAAGGGCACCAGCCTCAGAGGGAGACAGTGAGAAAAATTGTTCTGGTCTTCTATTACAACCTCCCAATAAAAGTCTAGATTGACGAGAACAGGGTCCACAGTGGTCTCTTGTGCAATAAGTTACATTTCCAACACAATAAGCAGTGTGCCCAACTGCTGAACATTTCCTACCTCTCTCATCCTCTGCAACAGAATTCACGGTCAGTGGTTAACTCCCATTATACCCTGGCTTGGGGCAAATGCGATTCTCCATCCACAAGTCAAAGTGCCCTCTCCAAGGCCAAGGCTTGAATGATAAAACAATGAGAGAGAAAAGAAAAGATGGAGCGAAGAGCTTTGGCAGAAGAGATCCAGGCAGCAACAGAGCAGAAAGCCTACGAGCAAGGAAGAGGGAGTGTAAACAGCACAAGAATGCCCAGACAGCAAGAACACCAAGATGTAAAAAAAAAACAAAAAAAAAAAGTCATATTGAAAGACAGAGGAGAAAAATAAAAATGAGTATGGCAGGAAAAGAGGGAGCCAGGGAGGTGGTAATCAGAAGAAAGATGGCAGTGGTAGATTCAAAGACAGAGGGGGGAGAGGAAGAGTGTTTCCCGAGGGGCCCAAGTCCTGACTAATACAGAGAAGGAGTTCTATAAACAGCAGTAACACACAGCTCCCACAGATTTATCGCTCTCTCCAACATTACCGCCATTCTCTCGTCTTCAACTCTTAGCTCCTTTGCTGTGACCTCAAATCCTCTACACTGCAAAAACACATCAACAGTAACAAGCGATATGTTTATTTATCCTTGAATTCTGGCCTTCAGCCTAGATGAGATAGAAAAAAATATCTTGCACCTGTAGGAGAGAACTTTCTTTTTTCCTATCTCCCTTCTTCATCTTAACCCTCTAAGGTCCAAGTCACCTTAGGTGGTAACCTTAACTCTGTCCTATAACCTATATTTTGAAGAAAGGCCAAACTGATGTTTTTTTGAAAAATATGTTTCAGTTAGAATGATTACTTTCCTTGTTCCATGATCACAATGACTTGGGAAAACAACTGAACTAAAGCAAAAAAAATGCATATTCTGATTGCCTAGAGTTAGAGTCAGGGTTTTAAAAGAAAGAACCGCTCCATGCGATTTCATATGCGATACATTAGACAATAGCACCATCCCCTCCATGATCATGACTAACAAAATCATGACCATCACCATCTAACAGGACACAAGGGGTATGCAATATCTGTGGCAAAGTGATATCTGATGCTATCACAGCATTATTAGCAGTAGGCCTAAAACAAGCCAACCATTCAAAATCTACCAGCACAATAAGAATAGAAAATATAGCAACAGCAACAAAAACCAAGCTATTGCCCTATTACTGGCCATGGTTCTTGACCAGCCCCAGCCTTGCATAGACATTATAATCACCCAAAAATTCATTTTATGAACATTACAATCCAGACCAATGCTCTTAGGAATACAGATTCTTGTAAAATGGAAAAGTGCCTACAAAATTTGAACTACGACCTTAAGTGTGAGCACAGTTTGTGTGAAGATCCAAGAGGTGATGATTATGTGCAAAGCCCACAAAAATCTGACCAGTACTCTAGGAGAAGTAGCAATTCTTGTGAATTGTGGATGGACGTATGGCAGGGGTACAAATGGATGACTGACTCCTTACTATGGTATTAGCCTGTTGGTCCTTTGGCCAGATGAGAAAAAGAGTGCCACGAAAAACATGAACTGGTCTCTGTGTGTGTCCATGTGTTCGTGTATGTACTTGTGTGAAGGCACTTTTAGAGGGGGCATTTTTGGTTGAAATGACTTTCCCTAAATGTATTGCATTTTAATCTATCACTTTAGATCTTCAAAATGTCCTGAAATAATCACCTGGCTTTACCCTCCATGTGTACTTTTCGAGTTTCTTCCAGCTTCGTCAGTTTCCTCCTGCTCCCCAAAGACATGCATGCGAGATGAAATGAAACTCAAAATTGCCCACAACTGCATGCACTGGTCTGTCTAGATTGGCCCTGTGATGGACTGCCAGTTGGCATGAATAAGTGCTAAAGCAGACTACAAAATTAATAATTGACAAGCTGAGATTGGGTGTTTTTGTGACTTACCCCTGGCTGACTGCTTCTTTGCAGGTATGCTACTGTCCTCCTCTCAACTCCCTGCTTCACTCCCTTTTGCTTTATTCTGGTCGCTGGTTTCCTTTTAACTCCATTTCCTCTTCCTCATCTTTACAGATTTTTGTTAGAGCTTGACATTTAAACCCAAACCAACTGGGACCTGCCTGGAGCAGACTTGGGTAAGCTTACACTGAATTTTCCATTTAATTGCTTTTCTTTGGGTGAGGGTTGTTTGAAAATGTTAAAGTACTCTTACACGCTCTTAATGATGAGAACATACTTAGTGTGTGGATTGGGAGGTTTGGATATAACTGAGTTTGGTTGTCGATTAGGAAGGAATTAGTCTAATCTGTGACAGGTTGATCACAATTTCTAAGAGAGGATCAGATTTTTTGCACCTTATAACGCTGTCCTTTGTTTCTATATATTTTTTTGCCAGTGTCTTGCCTTTTTCCTGTCCCTTCATTGCAGCAGCCTGCATGCGTCACCACACAAGCCATATTGACAGAACTCCTCGTCCCCGTCAGGTTGTGTTTTCTGCTTCGGGTCCGTACTCGTCCGTTCGCCTGACTTCTCCTCTGTCTCTTCCATTCCTGCTCTACGTCTGGCATCGTGTGCGTCTGCTCAGCTGATCAGCTTCCACTTGGATACTCCTTCCACTTGATGTGACCTCTTTGTAGGTCTTTTGTATGCAATATGTAGATTTTGTAACTGTTTTCACATGTAGACCTAGAACCTAAGTTTTTTTTTTTGTCTTATAGGTAGCTGGCATGATTTTTTTTGACTGGTTCAAGAAGACTTCATTCTGGTGTTGTAGCAAAACACTCCTATCATCACATAGAAGCATTTCTGCTTTACTGGAGACACTAATCACATTCACTACATTCAGCCTTGACTTGCCTGAATTGGTTGTTAGTGTAATGAAACTGACAATTACAGGCTATAGAGCAAACATTCCCTCTGTGGTCTTTCATAACCAGGGGCCTTTTCAGTGTATTTATTCATGCTTGGCCTTAAATAGTTCAACTCTGCATTCCTCCAGAGGACAATAAAAAAAGCTGCAAGAGTCAATGCACAAAAAAAATAACACCCAAAACTGTCTCACCTCTAAGGGATGTAGTTTGCAAAATACGATTAAAAGGAAATACTGTCTACCCTGACCCCTATTAACGAGTCCTGAGAAAGCCGCCACCACTTTTCTCATCTCTACTAAGCAGAACCTATTGCTCAAATTACATTAACGGCAGGTGAAACAACTCAATGTGCCAGGCAGTGTCAACACTGCACTAATGAAATCGAACTTACAAATACAGTCCCTCCTTCTACTACTGTCTCTTCCACAAGAAAATAAAAGAAATAAATTAATATGTTCCTGCACACAGAAGTAGTCTTTTTCTAGTCCTACCTTCTATCAAGGGACGGCACCACTGAGACCTTATTAGTACTTTGTAAAGCCAGAGCAGGAGTTTACACAACGTGACTTTGTAAAATCTGGATGTGAAGAGAGAGACTAAACACTTCTTCCACTGCTGGCAGAACATTGTGATCCAACTGGGAGCAGCTGCATCCTTGTTTCAATAACACGGCAACAACATACTGCACCCTTTACAGTTGCGAGGATCAGTCGAGAGAACCCGCAGGGAAAATGTCACGTTTTCCTTGATGGCGTTCGAGGATGTTACAAGTCAGCCATGTTGCACATCAGACATGATAGCAATATTACACATAGAATATGTAATCTCCCCTGTGCATCATGTCAGCTGTCTTATACACTGGTGCTGAATCAAGTCTAGACAACAGGGAAGTCCATCAACCGTCCTCTTGGGAGGGTAATATTTTGTTGCTTATTTAGTTCCTGTGGGGACTGATTGAGCTTTTACCTCCAACACTTGCTTGCAGCTTCTATTTCCTAAGTGTGTAACCAGCTACTGTGCACAGCTGTCACATGTCTAGTGAAAGCAGTGTGACTGACAGTCATTGTTCAAGAGTGAATATTCATTTCTCCCTCCAGGACTGACGCATGCCAAACGAAGGACATTCCCCTGATTGATGACATCTATTTATAACAGCTCTCTTGTACAGACTCTCTCTGTCTGCTGTGCTGACCTCTGACAGGCCCAGAGCTAGATTCCACCACTGGGAAAACAGGAGGAGATGTACTTGAATGCTAAATCAAGAATTATTGGAAATCTGTAATAGTTCACCCAAGTTTTCATTAGAATTAAATAATTTAAAAAAAAACCCCTCCCTTTTGCTGCAGAAATTATACATGGTCACAGGGAAGGGAGGGATGGGGGAGTGGGGTGTAATCCCAAGCAGCAAGGTTAGATCACAAACATAATCAATAATGCACTGCCTATTGTGTTTCAGCACTGCAGTCAGCTCAGCTCAGTTCCATTCAACTGAATCCACAGTGCAGGACTGGCTGAGCCCGTGCTAAGTCAACAGTTTGCATGAAAGATAGGTCTTCCCGAAGGCATTGACAGAAACCAGCAAGGAAGGGAAAGAAAGGAATGATGGCCTGAGCAGATGAGAGGGAACAAAGGCGGTCTTGGCAGGAAAACGAGGCACTGAGGGAGTGCAACTGCCATTGCTGCAGATGTTGTTTGTGAGTCTTTATACAATGTTGCATTCGATCTGCAATTCACATAGAGAGATGGGAGACTTAGCTGGACACATACTGGTAAAAATGTCATCTCATCTAATAACACTCAGTATGATGCTTTTAACTTGATGTAAACTGCTAAAATAAGTCTTGTCAGTGTATGAACGCCTCTCTGAACTCTCTTGCCTTTGCTTTTGACTACTTCCCAGCTACAACCTATCAATGCTAGCCAAGCTGGGCAACAAAGTCCTTCCTAAACAGCTAATCCACCCCTTAGGCAGCACCAATGGTTTCATCTTCAGCTCTGCAAACCAAAACACTGGCAGTCGAATGAATCTGAATCCTCCAGATTCTGTCTCTCATTGTTAATAGGCCTTTGGAGTGCATTAAAAAGTATATTGTATCCATATATTTATTGCTACATGACATACACGTGAATTATTCCCATTGATTTTCTGGGTGACCATCGGCAGAAATGGTGACAAGTGGTCCTTTCCATGTTACTGCTGCCTATATTGCCCTGTAATGGAGATGACTCGACCTATGAATTATTGATCTGGTAATATGTAATATATCTCTGTCACAGCACACTGGATGTGACTGCGTATAGATCAGTTATCATAAATAAACAATCTGGAAACTGCTCAACATAATATCACAGAAACAACTCAACTGTGAAATGCATTTTCCATTTGCTTTCATGTGCTAAAACACCACAGGCACAGTTTGTTTTTATTGTATTTTGTATCTGAGATAAAAGTGAATCTTATTTGATTGTGCTGGAAAATCCTAAGCTAAGATGTTGCCTATTACAAAGTTCCCCAATTCAAACAGCCACTTGGCTCAGAAATTCTAATCACATCCCTGTGAATACATGATCCTGGAGACTCAACCAAACCTACGAAGCACATTCTGTACAAAGTGTGCATTGATCTTGCTTAGTTAGCACAGATGTAATGCTAGGTCTGTGAACTAGCAGGGTGCTAGTTGGATCCCATGTGCTTGTGTGTGTCTTGGTAATGGTCTAGTTTGACCTCAGCCTGTCCTGAGGTTCAACTCTCCTCCCCTCTACACTCCTCTTTTCCTCCTCAGTCTGTCGGATCTGATCCTCCCAGTGTGTCCTCTGTGGTGTCTGCTTCTGTTCCCCTTCCTGTCGGTGAGCTGAGGTCCAGCAGAGGGGAACGGGCTGCCAGCGTCTTGGCCTGGTTGCCTGGCTCCCCACAGCCTAGTCATTACTGCTGGCTAACAAGCAGAGAGCGGGGGACGTCTGCGGCTGCTCTTCCCCTTAACTAACAAAGAAAAAGACCTCATGGGTAACTGTGGTAGCAGCAGCAGCAGCAGCACAGAGGCACAAGCTCCTGCTGGACCCATAATGGTGCCTTCTCATTATAGGCTGTCTCCTGGGGGAAAAAAAACATTGTACACGCTGGGTTACAGGTCTTTTCAACTAGGCACTGTGGGACTACAGGGGTAGGGAGGAAGGAACATTATGTACACAACCTGTGACATGCCATTGCTTTGAATTATCTTTATGTAGTGATGCTTGTGTTCGTGTATGTGCATGTGTTCTGTGTAATTCTCATGTGTGCTCAAGCTGGATGTTTACACACTTTCTTAATGTCATCTCAAATTTTAGTTGGTGCCAGAGACATCAGACAAGTTCCTCAAAGGAGATAGGGGGCTTGAAATGTGTTTGACTTAATTTGATTTGATTCCAGTGGCTCCGTCAGAGACAGAGGTGATGCACTGGAAAGGCAGGACTCATACAGCATGTGCATGTTCACAAAAAATGCAGATCATAACACACACACACACACACACACACACACACACACGCGCAAGCAAGCAAGTTGGGCTTCTTAAAACCATAAAAAGTCATGGTATAAGCAGCATTTCCCAATAGTTGGCAGTGAGTTTCAATGATGGGCGATGGAGGCGTGGGATATGTTTATTAATGACTTGCAAAGTACACATAAATCTACAGCCCACTGCTTGTTTGACACCTGTTTTTATTAATTTTCGGTTTTGTGTCCAAACTGAAGTAGGCTGCATTTTGGCTGCATTTCTGTTGACATTTCACTGAGTCAGCTCAATATCTCATCTTTGCTAAGGCGAGAAAGCCCCTTGCGGATATACGTTAGCAAGAAGAGCGTTACTAAAGTTGGTAATGCAAATTTACTGGACTGCCCCCAACTGAAACATTGTCACTGAAGTGAATATATTGCCATAAGATCTGTAAATTCTAATGCAATCCAGTGCAAAAATTTGCAATACAATATACTTCTTTTGTGAATCCCTTAATGCACTTTTTGTTGACTGTGTCAGAGAGGTTTATTATTGTTATTTCTGAGGCTGTAATTTGTGGTAGTTACACTGGATTACGTTATTTTGGAAGTGTTTTCGTCATTGTTTAAAATAACAGAAACACAGCAGTATAATATGCTTTTAGATTGTTTTTGGACAATATAAAAGGAGCTTCACAAACAGAGTAATATTTGCTGCAAGGCTATTTTATTAAATTGCTTTACAATTTACAAGTTTATGTAATTATGTCCACCCACGCTATCTTTCATTGAAAGTACAAATCATTACAATGACTGTAGTTCAATAATACACATTAACTGCATTGTGGTTTTGAATCGGCACAGATTGTCATGTACAATTACAATAGCTGGAGCTGCCTGAAATAAAAAAAAAAAACTGCATGAATAATTTGATCCAATTTTCTCCACTTGTGATACATTAGATTTTGCCCATTTGTTTACATAACATTTTAATGTAGGCATATGTTATTAAAAAGCAAGTTTTAACTCTATTGAGCTCCAACATCACTCACAGAAAATGAGGGAATCACTTTAACACTTCTACCTTTAACAACCATTAAGACAAAAAAAGAAGCTGGCAATAATCATTTTGTTTAAACATTGTATTAATTATGTGGGCTGGAATCAATCCAAGAAAGTCTTAGTTGACTGAAACTGTACCTCCTTTTCAACCAGTCAGTTGGTTGTAGGAACAAAAAGCTGCATGTTATCTCTAGATCACCTAAACAGGCCACAGTAAACTGAGTACACTCTACCTGCCATCTTTATCAGGCCAAATACACGATAAAAGGCAACATAAAATAAAGGCTTTTGAAGCATATCAAATGATTTAGACCTAATTATTTCATACTTAAACATTAACAACAGACTCAAAACTGACAGGACCTATTAAGGAATAACACTAATGGGCCACATGCCCATTAAAATTCCCATGAGGACATCATTTTTCCATTTTGTTGCTGGAGGAGGCTTCACATACAACTTGGTCTGGGTGGAGCTGCTGCTGTGGGCATTCACTGTTCTTGAATGAGCTTGTTGCTGTAAAACATTTTGACTATTAAATATCTGAGAAGTTCACACTCAAAGAATCAAGTGTTATGGTTGGTGGAACTGCTTAACACAGATAAGTTAGTCCACTGTTTTTAAACAATATGCACTGTTGGTTGCAGTGCTATGAAGAGCTTAACCTCAATAATGAAAAGTGAAGCCAAACTGACAATCTCTGTCATAATGACAAGGTGTGATTTAGTTTTGAGACAACTCTAGATAAAAGTTTAACAAATGTTACACCCTGGACACCTCTTGAGTGAGGAGTTTTGGGCTTATCAAAACTGGGAGGAGGCCCCCGGGGTAGACCCAGAACATGCTGGACAGATAGCAGCTTGGTGTATGCCTGAAAGAGGTGGAGAAGGCTTTTTTTTTGCCCATATGTGACCAATATCTGATTTTTTTAATGATAGTCTGAACAGCACAAATCTGATTTTTTTTTTTTTTTCAAATTGGATTTAGGCCACTTTCGTACGTGATCCTAAATTAGATATGTATCCAATGTTTTTCAAAGCGACCTCAGTCCAAACGGTCATGTCGCATTTCATCCAACTTTTACACCACCAGACGTCATAATTCTGCACCAGATGAGGCAAGACACGGCAAGATCAAATGTAAACCATGGACGAAACAAGTATGGCAGACACCACCGATGGAGCTAGGTGATGGAAAAAAGTTAGGTTTTACCACATACGCTGACATATGTAGCATCCATAGCTACTTCCATAAACACAGCGCGTTGCGTCACGTCTACTTCTGCGCATGCACATTACTTCAGGGTCATAGACTGTTTACACTGACCCAGCCACAGGGGCCCACAAGTCAGTGTACTCCTAGTGCCAGTCCCAAGCCCGGGTAAATGGGGAGGGTTGCATCAGGAAGGGCAACCAGTGTAAAAACTTTGCCAAATCAAATATGCAGATTCATAACAATGATCTGCTGTGGTGACCCCTAATGGGAGCAGCTGAAAGAAGAAGAAGAAGAAGACTGTTTACACTGGAGTTGCGTTTAAATTATAATAATAAAAGACCACGCAAACAAATCAGAAATGAACATTTAGACCTACAGTGTGAATGTAGCCTTAGACTGCGGTCCGTGTGACCCTGACCGAAATACAAGGCAGAAAATAAATAGATGGATGGAAGAAAATGTTACAAACCAATCAGTCTCTATTAAGGTCAGGACGTTCAAAGTTGTAAAAATATTTTTCACAGGTAATCTCTTCCTCCTGCTGCCAAAAAGTAATAGATTTAGCCAAGGGGGCTATGTAACTCCATATGTAACTACATTAGCTCTATCACCACTTCTCGCTGTTTGCAATGCTATCTTTGCATCTTAGGAGACTCGTCACAGCCTGCCCGTTACCTGTTCCAACTGCTCACATCAGGGAGGACGCTCAGATCCATTAGAGCAAGGACTGCAAGGATGACAAACAGCATCTTCCCACAGGCAATAAGCCTTCTCAATCACTCACCATCCCTCTTCTCCACATTATCCCTCCCCTGATTCTGGACTGAGGTTTTACCATCCTACATTTAGGATTTAGCTCTTTTATATCTGACTACCAAATCTAATGAGTTTTTTTTGCTATTTATTGAGTTTAAATTGTGTATATCGTTTATTTCTCACCATGATATTGGAGATGCTCTGTTATTTTTGTTGTTTTAACAGCAATGACATTAAAGAACACTTCACTTCTTATGAAAGTAATACTGAAAACTGACCGACCAATGAAAATTGGGCCTGTTGAGACCGTATTGTAGGGGTGAGGGAAAGAAAAAAATTGACACGTTGTAATTTAGTGATATTCTGCATGGCAATACTGCACCAATACAGGGATACCAAAATACTGATATCTTACTATATAAATTATTATAACGTACAAAGTGAGCTTTCTAGTAACAGCATAATGAAACAAATTATTTTCTATCGGACTACATACACAGTCTACATCTACATCTATTTTTAAATTCTTTAGCTGCTGAAGGGACTGATAACTTTTGTTGTATAACCTGCACTATTCAAAATACATGCAACAGCCCAATAGTCCACACATTTGCATTCAGTTAAGTTGGCCTAGAATGTAATATGAACGCTTCAGTTTATCATTTATGACAGGTTTTACTGACAGCCTGGGCCAGTCTGTCTGCTTGACAATCCCATTTTGAAGCTACAAAAATGACTGAAGTGAGAAAAACAGAATAAATAAAACAGATACTGAACAAGTTTACCTTTAAGAACATAATTTATAATTTGAAAAAGGTGATATATCCCAATAATCGCAATAATCAGCATATTGCAAAATATTTAAAATCACAATAATGAGTTAAGTCTCGTGATAATATTGCCTCATGGGGTCACTGGTGATTCCCATCTTTACCGTACTGACCAACAAATCGATTAGTTGACCTGAAGGCTATAGTCTTATTGATTTTACATATCCCAAATTTGGTGTTTTCTCTACCACCATGTCCATCATAAATGGCAATAGCCTTTTCATCCATATTTACATGTCCACACATGGTAATGAACTATCAAGAGAAACTTTGACAAATAGACAGGAAGAGCTTGTCAAATAAAGCCTTCTCAAACCAGATACAAATGCCATACATAAAGTTGAAATCTACTTGCAGTGTTGTTAATTTCCTCGGATCAGCTTCCCAGTTCAGGTCAGTATGCACAGAAACGCAGAATTCACAAGCAGTCAGCCTCATTCCTTCACTGGCTCATTCACAGATGATACAGAGCAGTCACTAGTTACCTCCTTAAAATCCAGACATGCCCTCCTTTATGCACCCAAGTCACGCAGGTGATCTTTGACAGGTTGCGCATGGAGGCCTGTGCAGCATAGCAGCCTGGAGACTAGCGCTTTGACCCCTGGTAATGGGTCTTTGGGGGGTGGGGTGGGGGTGTACAGGTGTAAACTAGCTGGCTCCTCCCCCAGGACTGACCTCCACATGCTGTCACCTCCCATCACCTTCTTTTTCTCCTTCACATTCCATTGCAATCAAGTGATGCTATTACCAAGGTTACATGGGGATGGGAGGGGCTGGGGCTGGGTAGTACACATGAGAGTTTATCTGTTGATGAGGTGTAGAAAATACATGAATTTTGTACTTTTAGAAGTATAAAGGAAGAGTTTATTTAAATATATATATTGCAAATATATCAGAATATATATATTGCAAATATATCAGTATATTTTATATATATATACACACACACACACACACACACACACACACACACACACACTGCCCGGCCAAAAAAGAAAAGTCGCCACCTGGATGAAGTGATGCACCCATCATGCCTAGTGCCTACTGTACAAGCCTGGGGGGGTCAGTGCTATAATCTGGGGTTGCTGTAGTTGGTCAGGTCTAGGTTCAGCAACAGTATGTGCTCCTGTGTCCTATCATGTGATACCATTTTCCTGCTATGTGATAACTGCAGAACCACCATCTCCCATGATGATTGCTCAAGGGAAGGTTCAATGCTTTAATCTAATCTAATGACAAATGATTTGATTAGTGTGGGCGCCGATTAACCTCTTCTGCTGTGTTTTGTTCACCTATAGCCGAGCAAGTCTCATTTCACCCACCCCCTCTCTCTGTGGATGTGGCTCTACAAAGGTCAGAGTTGGCTGCAAGTGTCACTGACTTGATGCATTGTGTCGTTCCGTATGTGCAAGGGTGGCTCTGCTGCACCCATGGCTCACCAGCCATCTGCAGCCCACTGAGGGACACATGATGATGATGGCTGAGTCACCCATTAGCCCAAATTAGAGCCATCCTTCCACCATTCAAGACAGGGCCGCTGGCAATGCCACGCAGTCAAAGCCATTACGGAAAACACGCACTAAACTGATTTCGCTCTGCAAATACCATTAGCTGGTGCCCCAAGATTATAAATATCCAAACTCCCGATCTGAAGAAGAAAATGAGCTTGGATGGGGAACTATGTTAAGAAAATCCTGCATCAATGTCATGGGCTTCTTCATTGGTTGCCAGAGGGCAGAGGGAGGCGGGTAATGGCTACAACAAGTCAGAGAAGATGAAGGAACAAAGAAAAACAGGGGTGTTGAGAGCAGATGAACATGGACAGCTACAGTTGCTGCAGGAGTTTGGTGAAGAAGCTGCATTAAAGGCACATGATATTAAAATAAGATAATATTCTATATTTTGCCAAAAACAGTTAAATTCACAGAAGCTTTACAATTGTTTAAAAAATTACAATTGTTTAAAATCATACAGACTCGAGTAAATGCTCTCTAAAGTAGCCTCAATAATGATGGGACATGCTGTTCAAACGGCCTTGGTTTGGTAAACAACTATCCTGCATGTGGGCCAATTTGTCAAAACAACACAGCCACTTCAGGCCTGGGGAAATTGCCATTTTGTTCATACAACCTATTTTGATCCACTCGTGTTTCTGTATTGCCACAAACACACCCCAACCCACCCGCCTCTTTCACCATCCCCTTTACTTGAGGATTCCTGTTGAATGCCAAAAACCGTTGCCTAGCAACTAAATATTCACCCGTAGAAATCTGCTAGATTATTATTTCTTTCCAAGTTTCACATTTCTGAGAGAAAAGAGATATCTTTGTGATGTGAAGTTTACAAATCCCATTTGTGCACAAGCAATGGTATGCCTTTCAAATGAAATGCACAGCACTCCATCACATCTATAGAGCTAAAAACAGCTGCAAAGACACCATGGGTGTTTCAGGGCAGATGTATTAATTAGAACAGCATTAAAAATCAATAACACCAACTTAATGCACTTGGTGTAAACAAGCTATTACTGTGCAAATCAAGGCTGGAAGAAGTAAGTGAACCTCAGTTCTGACAACTGCTCCAAAAGCTACTTGGAGGTGGGTTTTCCAATTAAGAAGAAGCGACTGGATACCAACACCATAACAAATTTCAACCATAAAGCATGGTGGAGGGTGCACCGTAGTTTGAGCTGCTTGTTACTTCATCGCCTGGATGTCTGTTACTTCTAAAAGAGTTTCTACAAGTTACTAAAAGCTCACTTTTTCTGTAGTGCACTATAAGTGATTAGTCCATGTCTCCAATAAAGACATTACAAATACAACTCTGGGCAAGAGCTTTTTCAAATTGCTGGACAATTCCTTCTCTTCATACACTCAACTGATTTTACTTAGTCGTGTTTTTGTTAATATGGGTATTTCATTGGAATATGTAACATCTTAATTTCTACTGTGCTTATGATACTCTTCTTTTTATGAACAAATCTTTCCTAAAATCTGGATGATTGAATATTGAAATAAAAGTTAAAGTCTTATTTTAACTGACTTGTGTTGTTTCAGTTCAAATGCTTAAGAAGTGAACTTGTTTTTCTGTTCAAGACTGAGCATGATCCTGTGGCTAACCAGCAGCGTGGGCTGCACTCTGGACTCCCAGTAACATGTCTATTTATTCAAGACAACAAAGCCTCTCTGTGAAAAATACCACTGGGTGGAGACTCACAATGCACATGCAATGTATCATTTCCAGTTCATATCTGTATCTGATCACAGATAATGTGTCTCATTGAGCCAGGCATCAATATCAAAAAAATATTTTTAATATATTTCATGCTAATTGCTAACTTAGATGTTCTACTCTGGTGAACAGCCTGTTTCTTTGCCACCATATTATGCGCCCGTTAATAATAGCTGAAGAGGCATTATTCACTTTAATCATGGGTACAACAGTAATGCAACTCTGTGTGAAGAGGAGATGAATTACTGTAATCATAATGTACTGTCATGGATAATCACAGTTGTGTGTTTTGTGCTTCATACAGTCACAAATGGACATGATATGAGATCTTATGCTAAGTAATTTGTGTGTAAGATATAAACTGGGAAGAATACCACTACCACCAATTTAGGAGTACAAATCATTCATTTGAAGGAATTAATTACTAGCTGAAGTACACAGATGATTAATTCAGGGTTATGAATTGCAAATGGTGGGGCACAAACTATCAAACATTTTGGCAAAATCCTTTGGGCTCTGCAAAATGAGGATGAAATGAATATTGTTGAACTGAAAATTTCAAGTGTTGTTTGAAGATCCTGAAGAAGGCTAAAACACACTAAACTGGCAATGTTGCACATTTTGTTAGGGAAAGTAAATCACTGACATTTTAGAGAATCAATCTATCTCTACTGGGATGTGCTTGAATCCATCTTTTCACTAAGATTGATTGGATACCCCCTGTAAAAATATTTAATGAAGCATCAGAGATTTCTGAGGCTTTCAGTGGATACATTTGCACTTCCACCATCATGACCATATACTCTGGAAAGTCAGGGAATAAGGGTAGCACATGGACAATGAAAGGAGTCTGTTCTTTTTTAATAATTAATGATGTTCTTCTGAGACCTAAATGAGTCTTCTTATCTGATGTAGCTTCTATGCATGGCTGCTTATTAGGATCATGCCATATTCAATCTCATGCAACAATATGAAAATGAAAAGGTGGTGAGACGGTTTGGAGCTAGAGAGTAGGCTATAATAAAGAAAGAGTGTCACAGGTTCAGGTCCTGGCTTTTATTGATGTTCCCATAAAGAGATGCTGGACCTGGGGACTCATCATAGACATTCTTTTTGCTCCTTAAGTTTTGGATCCATTTGGCTATCAGAAAACCCACTGCCACTGAATGCAACTTGTGCATTCACGCTTATGCAAATATTTATCTGAATTCACACTTGCCTTAATTTGACACGAGCAATCCAGTCCTGAATGGTTTTGGATGCAAAATGGTAATTACTCCTAAACGAACCTGGAATAATGAACTCGTTAGCATGCTCGGCCCACTGGAATTCATTACACCACCCGACTCCTGATGGAACAAAAACCTGATCTGTTTTCATTCCCAGCCACTCGAAGCTGTGTTGGTTCTTATATGTCCGGCAGACACTTAGAACTGCTTTTACGCATGCATACAGGAGACCCAGCTTCAGTAGCTCCCCTAATGACAATGATCACTCTTGTGTCTGCGTCCTCCTGTCCCATGTGATTACACAGACTTCACAGTAACACATGATATGCAAGTTCAAGTCAGAGTAATGCAACAGTAGAGGAATGTCTTAATGGGTACATTTTACTTAGCCCTTTGAAAAATAAAGCGAGAGTATAAAAGTTAAACCAAGTAACACAACATAAACATTAGTTAATAAACAGGATATCTATATCGATGTAATAATTAGACTAATTAGGAAAAGAACGGGACACCAGCTATTTCACTAGTATGTGGTAACTGACAGAAAAGTGCTCTCCAGATAACACTCTCCCAAAACCATTTAATTAATTTTTAAATATTTTCAGTGCATGTTTCATTCATCAGGCAGTTTCACATAGGTTTTATCAAGTTACTACTACTTTTTAAATTACAACTGAAAAAACTTAAGACTTTGAAAATTAGCAGTTTTATAAAATTGGATAGAATTTTCCATTAATGTTTTAGTTACAATCCTCTGTTTAAAATCAAATATGCCCATTGGTGAACACTGCAAAAACAACTGTTACATTATGAGGAAGTTGCTTTCTTCCTCATATTGCTTCTTTCTTTTAAGCAAAACTTATTGTGGTTACCCATAGATCCACCCTCTTTAGGGCCAACAGACAACCAACAAGACATGTCTTCAGTTACTGCAGTTTATTAAAGTTTGACTTTTTCAACTGACATCCAAATTTTAATTACAAAAAAAGGTAACTAGCAAATATCTAACTAAATTATACAGTGTCCTCGGTTGGGCAGCGGATTACACATTCTCTTCACAGGCCAAAGGTTGCTGGTTTGCTACGTGGAAGAAACGCAAGCTCAGCCTTGGAAGTTCACAAGTGGTTGTACTCCTAATGCCAGTAAATGGCAGGGTTGAGTCAGGAAGGGCAGGGGGAAAAGCGGAAGATTACAGAGAAGGTTCATGGATGTAGTGAAGGAGGACATGAAGAGGGTTGTGAGAGAAAAAAGGATGCAAGGGATAGGGTGAGATGGAGTCAGATGATCTGCTGTAGTGACCCCTAATGGGAGCAGAAGGAGAAGGAGGAGGACAAGAAGAGGAAGGAGAAGAAAAAGGAGAAGAAATAAAAGAAGAAGGAGAAGGAGGAGGATGAGGTCAGGAAGGGCATCTGCTGTAAAATATGCACCAAACTGCTGTAGGGACCCCTTGGGGAAAAGGGAGCTGTTGAAAGTACCTTAACTAAATACAAAAATATAACTTGGGACAGTTTTTAAGCTGTGCAGGAACGAGAGATCAAAAACTGCTAAAATGAAATTATCCTTAAAGAATTTCTCCCATCTCCTATTACCGCCATCAAGCAACCTGTTCACAAAACATCCCTTGTATACTTTAATTACTTTGTCCACTGCCACCCTTAGCAAGGTCAGTGACAGATCAGTGAGACGCTCCATTCAGCATTTGTCCTTTTTATCTGAGGAAAATGCTTGCAGGCTATCTGCCTGTTTGTCCAGCATTTGAGTCAATCACACCCCCAAACAGGCTTACAATCAATGCACACATTGCTGATTACATTTCAGATGTGTGTTTGGGAGGTAAACATTTGAATGACAGTACAAACACACATGGTTCTGTGACAGACACTGCTCTGATCCTCGCCAAGTCTGTCACACTGTAGATTCACAATCATATTTTGCAAAAACGCAGCTATGTTAGCTCCTACAGGCTGATATTTATGCAATTTTGGCACCCTGTAATGTTGGCAATTTATTACTATAAACTAATTCTATCACTGCAGTCCTGTGATTCACTCTGGATACAAGCATTGGCTAAACCCCTAAAATCTATAAAACATTACTGTAATTCAGCACCTAAAAGTGAGGAAGCTTTATTAGAGTTGTAGGGTACCTGGTGACAGCTAAAGAGGATTTCAGGGCTGAAGCATTTAATGAAAACAGCTGGGCAGCATGTGGGTTAATGTAATGGCTTTGCATGTTGAGCAGAAGAGACGCTAAGCTCAGGCTATCAGAGAGTCATCGACAGAGTAGACCTGCCGTTCCATCTCTCTCATGCTCAGTCTCGCTGGCCCTGTATCTCCAGCTCTCCTTTTTCACTTCCATCTAAGCACCCATCAATTGAAGCAGTGAAGCCATCAGTGCCTACGCTTACCCCGCCTGTCTCATTGCTTAGATAGCTGTATGTATGTGAGAGAGCTTTAGTCTTTGAGGGTGCTTGTGTGTGGAGACCCCTGATTGGACTCTACAGTAGAAAGCTGGAACATTAATGAACACTGTCTGTCACAGCCCCAGTCCCCGCTGACGATCTCTCACCCATCACTCTCGGCGATAGATCAGCACAGCCTGATCTAAATGGGCTCTGCTTTACTATTCTCTCCCTATGGTCTGCTGTGCTGGCTAGGGATCACCAAGATCAGTAGAGGCATCACATTCTGACACCCAGCGCCTTCTCTGCCCACTTACCACAAATGTGTTTGAATCAAAAAGAAGAGTAAAGCGACATCTCCTACGTGAGCAGTCTGTCAGATTTTAATAAATGAAGCACAGACATCATTACAGTGCTAAACAAGTTTTGAAATTTACCAGATGCACTTTCAAAGATTTCTGTGTAGCTTTTTTATCAGCAAAAGAAAAAGGGAGAAAAAAGAGCAACATGAAGTTGCAAATAAACTGCAGGGACAAAAGTTCTAAAGAGCTCACTGAATTCAAGCATGCTACCATAGGATGGTACTACTGTAACAAGTCAGCTGATGAAATTTCTTCACTCCTAGACATTCCATGATCTACGGCGACCCGACCATGAAGTAGCAGACCAGGTAAAGTTATAGAGAAGGTTCGTCAAGTGCTGAGGCATAAAACAAGAGTCGCCAACGCTCTGATGACTCAATAACTGAGTTCTAATCCTCCTCTGGCATTAACATCAGCGCAAAAACTGCAGCGGGAGCTTCACAGTGTGATTTTTCCAGGACTGAGCAGATGCATGCAAGCCTTACATCACCAAGCACAATGCCGAGTCTCGGCTGGAGTGATATAAAAGCACACCGCTTTACAGCAGTGGAATCGTGTTCTGTGGAGTGACAAATCACACTTTCGATCTGGCAGTCTGATGGATGAGTCTGGGTTTGGTGAACGCCAGGAAAAAGTTCCCTGCCTTACGCCAACCGTAAAGTTTGATGGAGGTGGGATGATGATATGGGGTTGTTTTTCTTTTGTTGGCCCGGGCCCCTTAGTTCCAGTAACGGGAACTCTTAATGCTTCATCTTACCAAGACATTTTGGACAATTCTTTGATTCAAACTTTGTGTGAGCTACATCTCAGAGTCTAGAGGTCTCGGTTAGTATGTTAAATGTTAAAGTTCGTGACAGTACAGGGACAGTATTAGAAAAAGGCCAAACAAGTATGGCTTGTTTGTAAAGGTTGCCAAGAGGGAGCATCTTTTCTCTAAAAAGAACATGAGATCACAGCTTGGGTTTCTAAAGCTGCATCTGAACAAAAACCAAACATACCCGACCTGAACAAATATTTCATACCAGCTGTCAAGCACGGTGGTGGAGGAATGATGATTTGGACACCTTACAGTCATTGAGTCGACAATGAACTCCACTGTATACCAAAGTATTCTAGAGTGAAGTCTGAAGCCATCTGACTGACAGCTAAAGCCTGTCCCAAATTTCAATTGTAACAGGACAGTGACCCCAAGCACACTAGCAAATCTACAGCAGATTGGCTGAAAAAGAAAAGAATCAATATATTGCAACAGCCCAGTCAAAGCCAAACTTAAGAGAGATCTGCATAAATTATTGCTCACAAACCTCAATGAACTGAAGCAATGCTGTAAAAAAAGAGTGGGCTGAAATTCCTTCAAAGATTTTAGAAACTGACAAACTCGTAGAGAAAACAATTACTTCCAAGTTATCACTGCCAAATGTGGTTCAACGAGCTTGAATCATGGGGTGCACTTAGTTTTTCACAGGACTGCATAGACTCCTGTGAAAACTTTCTTTATGGCATTAACATATTTATACACCTCTTACTTATACTGATGTGACAGGTGCAGTTTGCACAGTAAATTATTAGCCTTCATTAACTATGTGTACATGTACTCACTGCTCAGTCAGATTTTGTGCCACACAGGTGCAGATACCACATTGGAGTAAGAGTACTATTTAGTTCATTCTTAACCCATCAGAACCCACAGTGACACGCTTGTAACAAACACTTGAAATGTTCTACATGAATGTGTTTTTTGTGGGCCTTTTGTTCTGCTGTATACCCCCATAATTTTCTTGTAAGAAAAAATGGGTCTGGGTTCTTAAGGGTTAAATTTTTAAAAAAAAATAATGTTTATGGTTTTACATGTTTATAAATGTCCTCATGAAGGCCACAAATTAATATTACATTCAGTTTATATAATTACCATAACAGTTTATTAACTTTCACTTTCATCAACCAGATGGGTATTGGCACCAATATTGACCATGCAATTTAGTTTGAGTATCAGCCAGATGGACTGTGGTGTCATTTTTTAATGAGGGGCCTTGTGTATTTGTCTTGTGCACTCATCCATAGCTGGCAGTAACACTCTAACAAAGGCAGTCTTTAGAAATGTTTTAAGAGGATGGAAATGCATTCAGCACATTTGTTACACATATCAAGTTTTGGTCAGTAACGTTAAATGCAACTTTTGTGTGCTTACAAGAACATGCCTAAGGGCATCTTTTTGAAATTTTTCCTCCACTAATGTAACTGCAAATTCTGTGTTTTATTCAGTAAGCGCAGTTTTTCAAATCATTTTAGTAGCTCCTACTAGAACACGCTTAAGTTATCACTATGTGCCAGATATGAGACTAGCAGTTTATCTATCAATAGTGTATAAGGAGAGAACAGGTTGGATTGGTGTATGCCCAATGATTAATGTAACTAGAAGCACTTGGAGAGCACAAACTTCTGCCAAGGTCATAGAGTCTGCCTGTGATACAATTACACCTGCAAACAATTGTATCAATCATTTTCCCTCAATACTGTAATTCCTTGATTATGAAAACCTACATCTAGTGCTTAGAATCACATTGATATCATAATTATTTTGAAAGTTTTCAAGAAAAACTAATTTTGGATCCTGAGTAAACTTAGGTATGATAGACTAGATGACAATGTTATACTGTAATTTTTCTTAAAGAAATGTTATAACAATTATTTATGGAGCTAGAACCAAATTTCTTAAATCCTTCCCCATCCTGCAATGGTAGGTAAAAAAATCCTGATCACTTCCAACTTTAATAGGTTGTAATTTGTACCACACACCAACCCTAAAATAAATTTCATGAAAATCCTTTCAGAACTTTTAGAGTAATATTATTCATAGATATGTAAATAAATAAGCAGACAGAGAAACAAAAAATATAACATAACCTCTTTGGTAAAGGTAATAAGAATTAAGTAGTACAAGACCGATCTCAAACAACTGCAGCTATATTTAACCTTTTATTTTGAAATTACAGCAAAACATATCTACACAATGGCCTAAACTTTGAGTGCCTTTTAAAAAGTCAAAAGAAGTCAATTTTATGCGTTTCTTACTTCATTGCTTATATCTGTTTGCTGAAAATATTTTCTCACTGCAGCATGTTTAAAGTGTAGCTATTTTTGTGCTACAATAAATAACAGCAAAGTGTGTACCACAGCAACATGTGACAATAATTTACCCGACCACACAAAGCCGTCTGATCTGAGTATCACCTCAAACTGCTGCTCAAAGTCTGGAGAACAATACACATATCCAAGAAGCACCCAGCCACTTAATGTCAGCCTGAGTAAGATCCATCTACTTCACATTAGGAAAGTGCACTTATTATAAAGGTTACAGTAGAAGTAGGCATTTGCCCTTATTTCCATGTTTTATTTAATGAGCCTGGGGTCGGCTTGATTTGATTTACATGTGCTTATTGCAGAATCACACAGTGACATTGCTCATGCTCACACACTCCCCAATATAGCGACATTTTGATTCCATTTTTTGCTTGGTTTGTCTCTCAGTTTACGCGAGCACAAGGACCTTGACTCAATTTTCCACCACGGAAGATGCCAGGGCTTCCATTTGTGTGCACTTTCACATCAAGGATGGAAGTTCTGCTGCTCAGAGTGTATGTGAGCATATGGGTGCATGTGATCTGAGGTGTGTCGTTTGAAGCTGAGTGTGTGTAGAAGAGGTAACTCCCTTGTGAGGGACAGCTCTGAAGAGAATAGTGCTGATGTAGTCCCTCTATATGACAACAGCCAGAGAATGCCAAGTGAGAAGACAGCAGGATATGAACTACATGAAAAGGCCTAAAAATCTGCAGCCAGCTAGTGCAGGACTTTGATTTTCAAAAAAGAAAGAAAGAAAGGAAAAAAGACACAGATATAAAACTCCCATGTCTCCTTCTTCTTTTAATCTGAAAATGGCATGGATGAAAATGGCGATTAATAGACCCCGGGGCAGAAATGTGTCCCATTTTGATGATGTCAGTGCTTTGCAGTGAGGGACAGGTCAGTGCTAGCGTCACGGACATCAAAGGCCTGTAGCGCTGCGTTGAGATGTCAGCCCAGCTAGCGCCATCACCGTGTGATGAGGCCTGGACAGACGCGCACGGCGGCCAAACGTGACAAGGCAAGCAGAAACGGGGATGATTCAACCCTGCAGTAAGGATGGAGGCAGGGAGGGAGAGAGAAATGCAAGAAGAGGGGGATGTGACTGGGGGACGAAGGAGCACATGGCGAGGAAGAGAAGGACTGAAAGGGAGGGGAGGAGGAGGAGGAGAGGACAACGGGAGAGATGATCATGATAGGGACAATAAAGGCGAGTTTATACATACAGCACAGAGGAATTCACCAAGGGGGTGAAAGGAGGAATGTATTACCACGGAACAGCGTGGAGTGAATGAAACACATTAATGAAAAGGGGTGCTGCTGTGCACAGAGATCAAATGGGAATACACCTTCTGAATAGCTGAAGCTTGTAGCAATAATGAATGAAAGGCGTGATGATGGAAACCAAATTAAAAGATGAACAAGTGGCCTGAATCAAAGTTTGGAAAATGGAAACCAGCAACAAGTCGTAGGCATGGTTGTCTGACCAGAAGTTCCAAAACTAAGGCTAAAAGACCTTTTTCCCCCCACTCCCTCTACACCCACATGTTCCCACCGGCATTGCACACACTGTCCAATCTGCTCCAGCGTAGCAGCGCTGTACTGTAGCACAAGAAAGAAACAAACGTGTGGTTCTCCTGCAGGACTCCCTGTGCGAATTTGAGTTGCCATATGAATGTGAAACAGGGCATTGCCAAACAAGAGCGCACATCCTCTGCAGACTTTCACTGAATAATTTAAGTATCTGCGTTTTAAAAAATACAAGTCAGTTTTTCTATTTTTTTGTTGCTGACATCTCCAGCAAATTCAATCCATGGGCCGTTTATGAAAGCTTTTTTATTTTACCCCACGTGATAAATAAAATTAGAGCCTGGTGGGGCTTCCACATGACAAAACTCCCCAGCACCAAGATCCTGTCAGTGATTAGTCTAAATTTTGCTATGGGGATTTTGAATGTTAAAATAAGCTATGATTATCAAGCAGTAAGCCATCTGAGTGTCTGCTATGTGTCATCAATCACAAGTTGAACTTGTTTTTCTTAGGTTCTAGTCTTCTCATTTCAAAAAGGAAAATAGAGGAACTGAGGTCTAAGTTCTAATCTGTGATGATATCAGCCCCATCCCTAACCCTAATTCTAACCCTTGGCAATCAGAAGTTGTCGGCAGTCAGGGAACAAAGAAAATAATCCTTCCAACTGACACATTAAAAAAAAGCATTTGATTTTTTTCCAAAAAAAGTTTTGTTGTTCTCCAAAATAAAAGGTTATGGTTCGAGCAATTTTTGACCAGAGGGAAGAAGAAAAAAAATCTGTGGAGAATCGTAAAACATAACTGACCCTTAAAATGAAGGTGCAGCAGCCTATTAAGAATAAATTAGTCCATTAACATTATTAATTGGGGGGGATAAAATATTTTAACACAAGTAACTACTTTACAGGAGACTGCAGTTGCACTTTTAATGACAATAATACCATGTTATTCTTACATTAATAAAATAATGGAAGTAAAACATTTAAAAACTGACTTTTTTTTAGATTTTTTATTAAAAATGAAACAGAACAATAAGAGGTGGGAGGAAAATATCTATTAGAATGTTCAGACCTAATTTAAAACAAAACAGGTGCAAAGATATTAAGGCCACTCTGTTGATGGACAAATTAATTAAATTAAAAGTGGTCTAATTTGATAATATTTGAAACACAGCTGTCTAATAGCTTTAAAAATAGTAAAAATGGACCATTTATGTATTTACATCCATGCTAGCCACCTTTACTAAGGTTCAGCAAAATTGAGAATAATGCACCAGGCCACAAGCACACATAATTCAGAGTACAGGTTACACATTTTTAAAAATGGAGCAAAATGAAGAAAAATAAAGAAAAATTAAATAACCATTATTTCCATATTCATCTAGTTTTTGTTAAAGCCACAGGAAGCCAATGAAGATGGGCAAAAGAGCAACATGTGGCTCCAGAGCTGCAGGTTTGAGACTTCTGATCTATGATGATTTAAAACCTTATAGGGTTCAAGGAGACTTTGTTAGAAAGGCTAGCTTTTTATTTCACTTCTGCTTATAAGATACCTGAAAAGAAGCCGTTTTCACATGTGTACTGCAGAGACTACACATCACTTGACAAATGCATGTGAAAATGCAAATTTGCCCCACTGCCATATTAGACACTAACATTAACTGGTCTTTAACTTACCCGCTCCCTAGTGTGATGCCCGTTTGTGCCCAGAAAGAACAACTTCGGGTAATGTCTTGAGCTAATCCTCCAGAGATTTTCCAGCACTTGTGTGAAAATAGCCAAAAGCACACCACACTTCTTTCATGTAATTCAAGATTGGACTTGATGAGATCAAATTTTAAACTTGAGTATGATTATGGAAACAAAGATCAAATGAGACAATTATTCTTAATTCCTTCATTTTCATGATGATGCTCTTGTTTTATTTTGTGATTTGAATCCAGCACCTCCCTCTTCTTTACAATAACGGCTTTTGCCCAAACTCACACACTGTTTAGTTCAGCTCAAGCCAAGATGATGAAGAGGCAGCCTTTGGTCAAAAAAGATCTGTCTATAGAAAGCCATAACAAAGTTTGTATAGGTGAACCTGCAGATGGATCGTTAACGGTTACCCACAGCTGCCTTTTTTATGCAGCCTGGGCCTCTCATAGCCTGAGTTTGCATTAGCAAACATCCTGTGGTGGAGGTTGCAGCTTCCAGAAACAAGGTCTGGTTTAATGGTTTAAAAAAAAAAAAAAGAAATGCAAACCCAAACCGTAGTTTGGGCGTAACTTTACCAGATGGCGCCCCCCCCCCTTTCCCCCCCATTTTTTTTTTTTTTTTTTTTTGTTAAGACT
>VUQH01048240.1:110568-140455 GCA_015106775.1 Etroplus canarensis
AACAATCATAAAAAAAAAAAAAAAAAAAAACATTGAAAATCTGTCAGCACAATAGGAGGAGCAATTGTAGAATGCTGCAAACTGACCTTCAGGATAGAAGATAGTTTTCAGTTGTCTTGCAGCTCACACATACAATTAAAAATCTAAATTACAGTGAATAAAATAAAAGCATGTGGCATAAGTCATAAGAAGAGTTAAAAAGCCTAATAGCTGTAAGGTTTCCACTCCTAAAAATGGGAAGTTATACTGAACATGTTGGTGAACCAGGTTATTGCCCTATTAACATCCTGTGCCTTCTTAAATGGCCCTAACCAAGCTTTAAACATTATGTCACAAATAAATCTAAGAAAGACATTTATGTTAGATGGTAGAGGGATGCATGCAAACACTCACATTACTAATATTACAAACTAGACCTAGTGATTCTTGCAAAAATCAAAAAGCATAAGTGACAATGTGACCTTGACTTTTGAGCACAGTTTGGGTGATGACCCATTAAGTGATCACTGTGTGCAATTTTCACTAAAACCTGACCAATATGCTAGAAGGTGATTCTTGTGAATTGTGGATGGGCAGAAAAATGGACACCTTGCACTGGCATTCGCTCACTGAATGATTTAAAAAAAAACAAACATGTAAATTGTGTAAGAAAAACAAAAGAACAATGTAATTAGATTACAAAAGTACTATTTGTAATCTGTGACATTTACTGTGAAAAAATGTATAATTAACAAATTACAAATCAAAATATTGGAGATTACAAAGTCATCAGAGAATGGCCTAAAAATGTGCACCAGTTCTGTAAAAGCCTACATGTATAATGGAATATTCTTCTATTTGGAATATTTAGTGGAGGTTTTTTCCCATTTATACTTGTGCGACTAGATTGTTGCAGTTGAAATTTACCCTATAAAGTTGTACTTGGAGCTAATGGATCGTGAACAACAGTTACTTTTACTGTAATGCAATACAGGAAGGGGAGAAGACTTAAGCACCAATCAAGTTGGAGTCAGAGCTTTGAAAATGAGGAAATGGCTTACATCTACACTGGTAATAAAGATCTTTTAATACAGGAAAGGGCATTAGCATTTGGGCAGGCTAGGTACAATGATAGCTGATTATGTTTTGTTTAATGAAGGCATTATCCTTTTGATAATCAACATACTGTGTTTACACTATTTATTACTGGTAGATCTGCCACAGTTGTGTAGTTACTTTCCTGGGAAGCTGCAGATCAGGCTACACTGCAGGTTATGGTATACAGAGATTTAATGCGGTTAATATAAATCAAACTTTACAAGGAGCTGTCTACATCTAGGCAGCCTCATTTTATAGTATGCACTCAAGTTTTGAGCACTGTTTTTGACTGGTTCTCTTGTTTTAAATTGCATACCCTCTTGTCAGTGAACATTGCTCAAAGAAGCTTGAGTCTGCCATGCCTGCTACCAGCCCACCATGCCAAGGCAGGTGGCCATCTTGTCAGAAAGAAATGATTTTTCAGTGCTGGAAATTCAATATTTTCTTTGGAAAGAAGAAAAGGGCTCTAACATGTAATGCTTGTTCACCAGCAGTAAAATACACTTTAACAGGGTAACTAATAATCTGTTGCCTATTAAATATCAAACCTTTCAAACACTTCTCACTATTATTTATGAAGACAGATGTAATATTCACAAAAAGTGGATGACAGCAGCCTTTTTTTGGCATAACAGTGCAGTAACATTGTAGAACCACAGGAAGCAAACTCAGAACCCATACAAGAAACTAAAACTACAGCATCTGTTCTCATTCCCATGTTGGCTGTTTTCTTCCATCTCACAGATTTGCACAAGGTATCCTTTGCATGAGTGCCATAATGAACCAGGTTATGACAGTAATGAGATGGGACTCTCACCTCTAAATCATTATATATGCATGCTTGTAAGAGATCCCTTGGCGTCACATTTAAAAGCACTGGGTAAGCGTAATTTTTCAACATGCATATTTAACCCAAACAAAGATCTTGTCCTAATCCTACCTACAGTAAGTAGTTTTGATGTCTGAACTTAGCCAAGTGAATGAAACCAAAAGCAAAAGGCAAGCACGGACAAAATTTAGTGAAAACAAATTCATTACGTTAGGGTGAAATTGGACATGAGCCACATTATACTGGTTGGTAAACTTCTGATATACCCTGTCACCACTCTTTAAAATAGGAAGGCACCAATCCAACTTTTTCCAGCTCTAATCCAATACAGATACCTCGGCTTAAAGTACGCATTAGATTAATAAACCACAGGCTCGACTGTTGTGGTTTATTATGAGTTTAAATACCTGGGATCAACCATCCAAAGCAACAGACAGTTCACATGAGAGGTGAAGAAGAGAGTGCAGGCGGGGTGGAGTGGGTGGAGACGAGTGTCAGGAGTGCTTTGTGACAGAAGGATAGCAGCAAGAATGAAAGGGAAGATTTGCAAGATGTTAGTGAGACCTGCTATGATGTATGGTCTGGAGACAGTGGCACTGATGAAAAGACAGGAAGCAGAGCTGGAGGTGGCAGAATTGAAGATGTTGAGATTTTCGCTGGGAGTGACCAGGATGGACAGGATTAGAAATTGAAAACGCAGGGACAGCGCAAGTTGAGAAGTCAGAGAGGCAAGGCTGAGATGGTTTGGACATGTTGAGAGGAGGGAGAGTGGACGGAGTGGACATACTGGACAAAGGATGTTGAAGCTAGAGCTGCCAGGCAGGAGGAGAAGAGGAAGACCACAAAGAAGGTTCATGGATGTAGTGAAGGAGGACATGCACAGGGTTGGTGTGAGGGAAGAGGATGAAAGGGACAGGGCAAGATGGAGGCAGATGATCCGCTGTGGCGACCCCTAACGGGAGGAGAAAGAGGAACAAGAAGAAAGCTTGATTATAGTGGTTTACGTATTCACCTCACAAGCAAAAAGCCCCTGGTTTGATTCCAGGTGGGGACACAAACACCTCTCACCATGGAGGGTTATGTCAGGAAGGGTATTCGGTGTAAAACCTCTGCCAAATCAATGCAGATTATTCCGCTGTGGTGACCCCTTGGGGAGAATAGAAGGGAGCAGCCGAAAGTATTTTTTTAAGCCTCAATTAAAGGATTGTTTTAATAACTCAGTAAGATGAAATGTAATAAAATAATTACATCATTACTGAATTGGTATTTATTAGCAAAATAATAACTGACAACAGGACCATAATAAACTAAATAAAAAAAAATATTCATGTTATTTATTTGCACTAGTCTCATATTAGCTCAGTGTTAAAGTTCTCACTGCATATTGTTATTTACAGTCACACTTGTTTCTTTTTACTTCCTCTCAGCCTAAGTGTGTCTCCTTTTACTACTCCTCCCACACACAATTGGACACACAACTCACATGTAGAGCTGGCAAGAGACAGGTGAAGTGAAATATTAATGGAGATGATGACAACATCTAATGTTGCAACAAAAGCTTCCAAACAAGTGTTACACCCAAGGAACTGGAGAGAGAGACAGAGAGAGAGAGAGAGAGAGAGAGAGAGAGAGAGAGAGAGAGAGAGAGAGAGAGAGAGAGAGAGAGAGAGAGAGAGATTCAAGGTTATCTGAGCTGTTCAGTCTTGTTGATTCAGTCAACTGCAGTCTGTTATATTAACCCATAAGACCCCATGGTGACATTTGTATAACAAACACTTTACATATTCCACAATCTTCCTTATAAAGTTCCATGCTTGACCTTAACTTATGAAGTCCCTAAGGAAAAGTAGGTCTGGGTTCTTATGGGTTAAAAACTACAGCAAGTAATTAAAGCTGTTAGTGCAGGTAGAATAAAACATCTCAAAGCTGCTTCCTCCATACCACGTCAGCATTTTCACTAGCAACAGAGGCCTGTACTATGACGCACGATTTGGGCTATCCATATAACTTCATGGTCAACTCTGAGTTTTTGGTATTACGAAGGCAGTTCTCTTCTTATCGGGGTATATTGCTGTCAAGAATTAATTTCTACTGCAGACCTAACCTGCGCCGGAGCAGGGTAAGTTCCAACTTAGAGATCAACAGGTATGAAATCACAGCTTACTAACGAATCAGTTCTCTGAAAAATAGTGTCACCAATGCCCAAAGATCTAGAGGGTCCAAAGTTATTCAAAAGCGGCTAAAGTCTTTGAGTGTCAGTAATACATGTCAGTTCTTAGACACAGCTTTATTACTTAGATTCATTTCCTGTTGTCTGCAAACAATTTTACAGAGTTAGCAATAACCTAACACAGGTTACCTATTTGAACATTTTGAAAATCAAATATACTCACTCCCATGCCTACATTTCTTCTGTTTTTTTACTCTTTACTCTCAGACCCTGAAATAGCACTGGAGCTGTAGCTGAAAAAGCACATCCAATGATTCATCTAATGGAATAAGAAAGATAATATATCAGATTCTTCAGTGTCTTAATAACAGACCTGTGATACTCTTACCTTACACAACATTTTTGCTGACTTTCCTTCATGGCTTCAAGTAGGCTGTCCAAAACACAAGGTGGACACACATTCATACAGTGCTTTTAATATTATACTATCGTACAATGTTTTCCTATTACAGACACTGATTTGTCTGTAGCAGCTGTGTTGATTTCAGTCAGTATTGTGTGTAACACCTTCATATTTTTCTGAAATTACAGTATTAACTTCCTTTGTAGAATCAGTTGCTCAGCTGTTAGACTAATTCATGTTTGTGATTGGTCAGATACTGCCAACGCCTCTCCATTCATGTGAACACACTGGAAAGATTGATTAACCCCGGACTGACTTATTGAGTTGATAATCACCTTCATGTGACCGCTTAACCCAACTGCCAATATTACGGTAGGTGAAGTGAGATAATGGAAATGTAACCTGGGTATTTTTCAACTTGTTTCCTCATATAGGGCCCAGTTTTGCTGCTACTGATGCAAGGTATTGTGAATGGATGATGCAAATCATTTCGTGAAACTACAGGCATGTCTTTAAGACATAAAGACCGGGATGGCCTGTAATTTTCTAACTTTTTTTTTGCCAATATTATTGTCTTTTTCAAAATTATTTCACAAACACATAACATATACACGTACATACACACACAGACTGCATACCTTTGCATCATAAAAAATAGAATAAAAAAATAAATTAAGAAAAAAACAAAAAAAATTAAATAAATAAGAATAATAAATAAATTAAAAAACAAAATAATTTAAAAATAAATACATTAAAAAAAGAAAAAAGGGAAGGGGAGAGGAAGAAAGAAAAATTTTCTAACTTTTAAATTCAGATAAAACTGAGACTATTGTATTTGGCCTTAAAAACTTAACACTCTAACCAGATAAGTACTCTGGATGGCCTCCAGTGACACTATGAGGAATTTTGGAGTCATTAACCAAGATATGTCCTTTAATGCTCTCAAACAAATATGTGGGACTGCTGTCTTTTCACCTCCATAATATTGCCAACAGTCGAAACATCTAGTCTCAGGAGTGATTTTATTATTTATCTTAAAGACCTCATTGTACCATATTTTCCCAATAGAGCACTTCACTCTCAGTGTGCAGGCCTAGTTGTGGTTCCAGAAGTTTTTAAAAGTAGAATGGGAGGCAGAGCCTTCAGCTATCAGGCCCCTCACCTGTGGAGCCAGTTTCCAGTTTGTATTTAGGAGACAGACACCCTCTCTACATTAAGATTAGCCTTCAAGCTTTCCTTTTTGATAAAACTCAGAGTTAAGGTTTAGTTATGCTGCAATAGATTTAGGCAGCTGGGGGGCTTCTTATGCTATGCTGGGCATTTCTTCTCCACCCAATTCTTTTCACTCCCCATGCATTTATTTTCTACTGCTGCATGTCATTAAATGTTGTCTTCTCTCTCCCATAGTCCGTGTCTCTCTTTCCCCTCAACCCCAACCGGTCAAGGAAGATGGCTGCCCCTCCCTGAGCCTGGTTCTGCTGGAGGTCTCTTCCTGTTAAAATGGAGTTCTTCCTTTTCTCAGTCTCCAAGTGCTTGCTCATAGGGGATTATCTGATTATTGGAGTTTTCTCTATAATACTGTATGGTCTGTACTTTACAGTTGAAGTACCATGAGGTGACTTGTATTGTGAATTGGTGCTATAGAAATAAACTGAATTTAATTGAACTGAAATAATTAGCATACATCTGAACTGAATGGATTGGCTTATTGTCTGCGATGATATCTCATATCCAGTCCAAATTTTGGATCAGTGCATTCCTACTTTAATAAAATGTTATACTGCGGCATTCATCATTGCCAGGGCACCAAACAGTGAGACAGGAAGAGGACGTACATTTCTGGAAAGTTTTTTCCACCTGTGCAGACAAGGACTGTGAGGTCTTGAAATAGATTCTGGACCCCGTGAAACACTCATGCGCTCAAAATTTAAAAGCTGAAATAAACATGGCCAAATTCCTTTACATTGATGTTAGGATCAATAGAATAATGTGCCAGGAAACATACCATTCATCTGCTAAACTAAAACAAAAATTGCACAATGCATTGTGATGGGAAAAACTGAATACATGTGACTGTTTGTTTACAAGACAAAAAAACCCCACAGTGTAATTTAAAGATGCCATCTGCTATCACAGTATGAAAAACATAAGATGCCATGCTTTTACATTATTCTATACTCTAGACAGGCATAAACCAGTCCTATAAACCTGGCCTCAAAATTCATTGTGACAAAACTCCTCACCTTATTTCTGCAAGCCAACAAAATTTCCAGCCAAGTGTGAACAAACATAAAAAATTAAGTAAAATTACAACTGATTTTTTTTTTTCCAGTGGAGCACTTAGACCCACGATTAACCCACTCACCAGGAATTCATCCCCCCAGCTTATCATACAGAACATTCAGCCATTTTAAAAGACAATGAACTCCAACATACTGAAGAAAAACAATCCTTTCAGTTTCAGGCAGACAAAGGAAGAGAGAGAAGCCTGCCACATTGATCGCAGAGTGGCCACGCATTTCTTTTCTCCCTGCTATCAGTCTTCTGTTAATGATAACACATCCAGAGTGACAAGCATGGATGCAACAGTGGCCCTGCTGGGTTCAGTCTGCTAACCAGCAGGACTGGAAACGGGGCTTCATTCCCACTGATAGCTATATAAAAGAGAATGCAAAATAATGACAAGCCACCCACAGAAATACACCAACACAAAGACAGGTGTCTGTCTAGACTTTGATTTCAGTATTTTCAGAGAACATTAAGAACACAGCGACATTAAAATTGGTCATCACAGTGGCTGACTGTCAGTTCATCATGATTTTAGTGTCCAAAACAAAAGAACCAGAAACAAAACCTCACTCGATAAATAGAATTACTGAGCAAATCCACACATCAGACATGCACATCGTTCTAACCCAATAACAAAGCATACAGTACCTCTGGTGCCAAATCACTGTGACTCAGCACAGTGTGAGATTATGTGTTGTAAGCGTATGCAAAGTCAGTGAAAGATGAAGTTGTAAAGATGTCGATTGAGGACGTCATCACCTCAGCCTTGTTTGGCAAGGGCGTCTCCTCCCTCTGACTGAGAAGCGAGACCACTCAATAAAGCTGGATGGCAATCTGCAGCCCAAACTGAGCCACTTCCTGGCTTCTGACAAGATGAATTCACTTAATAATGAGAGCATTTGGGATTTATGGGTAACGGTGAGGTGAGCCCCATCTCTCGTTGGGCACAGGCTCTTAATTTCAGCCAAATCCACTGACTCACGCCCTCTCTGTGGATGTAGCACCTTTTCACTCGTCTGCACTGTACTGCCAGCAAATGCAGTTTCTCCAATGAAGCCTGTCCAGCTCTATATTTGCAGATCAGGGTGAGAAGGCCTTGTTGCCAAGAAGCCAAGACTGTAGAAGAAATATTTGGACAGCTATGGGAGAGAAATACCTTTGTCTTTTTACTTACAAACTTTTCTAATCCTCTCATATGGAAATGTGGAGCAATAGCATACACATTTACTTCTCTGCTTGATGTATTCAAATGCTGATGATACCTTTAGGAAATACTTTTGACCTTGACAGTGTGTTTTGTCCCAAAATTTATATTTCTTTTTTTCCCCCAAAGTAGTTGTTTCTCATCATAGCCAAATGTTTTATATGCACATACCTGATACATTTGTGACATGAAGCTGTTTCCTAACAGGTTGTTGGGGCCTTCTAGTGAATTGCAGGATGAATGTGAAATGCAGCAAGATGATCAATAGAATATGAGTGTATATATATATGCGTGTGTGTAAGAAATACACTGAATAGTGATGAGGACAGCACACCAAGACTTCTAGAAATGAAAATTCATTACAGAGTGACAACGATGGCTATGATAAGGATACCCCTTCTAACTAGTCTTGAAAAGAGGAAGAAGTTGCAACCAAGGACACTAGAAGACAGGAAAATGGCACCAGCCTTGACAGTAAGCAGAGCTCCTACAGCACTTCACAGGGCAAGGGGGAGGTTATGAAGAGACCGCCATGAGTCCACAGTTCAGTCAAACCATTCTCCCCCAAAACAACTGGTGCAGAATGGTATGGGAGAGAACAGTAAAGCACCTTCTGATCCCACCAAGGAACCAACAAGCTCATCTTCAATAATTCCAGCCCATACCAGTATCCCACCTCCACCTTGCTGGTGTCTGAGTCGGAGTGGAGCCAGCCACCTGCCCATCCATCTGGTCCATCAAGTGTCACTCTCATCTCATTAGTCCATAAAACCTTTGAAAAATCTGTCCTCAGATAGTTCTTGGCCTAGTCTTGGCATTTAAACTTATGTGTTTTGTTTGGTGGTGGTTGGGTTTCAGTCTTTCTTACCTTGGCCATGTCTCTGAGCACAGGTAGGTTGCAGTTCTGGAATATGACAGCATGGGAGGATAATGGGTTCCTGGTAGCTTCACGTTTGATTCTTTTCAAATCTTTTTCAGTTCATTTGCATCTTTTTCTCTTAACACGTTTCTTGTAACCCTTTTGGGTATTTGCAACAAAATGTTTGACGGTTCTGTGGTCACATCCTAATATCTCGGCAATTTCAAAAGTCCCGCATCCCTCTGAAAGATGTTTTATAGTTTTGGACTTTTCTGAGTCTGTTAAATCTCATTTCTGGCCCATTTTTCCTGAGGAAAAGAAGCTGCCTGATAATTGTGCCCACCTGATATAGGGTGTTGGTCTACCACACCCCTCCCTCATTACACAAATGCACATCACCTTGTATGCTTAAATCCAATAGGCATTTAAATTTATACAGCTTGGAGTTGGAAAGTATGCACAAAAATGACCATATGTTCAAAATACTCACTTGCATAATAATTGTGTATGCAGTGTACATGAAAAAGGATTTACTGCAGATGTAGAGCAGCACTGGTTCAGTCCGTTGGTGGATTTGTTTGTGAACCAGAAAGCTGCTGGAAGTCACTGGCTGAAGACTCGCTAGTGGAGGCTGGAGTGGAGTTAAAGGCCATGTGAAGGTTCTCCAACTCTCTTGCAAAGAAAATACAATAAGGAAAAATGGTAGCCCAAGTTTATTCTCATGGTCTTATTAACTAGTCTTTATATACTCCTGACTTTTTTATTTCACTGTTATTTCAGCTGCTATTCTGTCTGATAACCATCTATGGAATTCAGCAGGGATGCATTCATAGACTTGAATACCTTTTTGAGCAATATCTGACACATTTTAGCAATTTTTTAACCGATTATCTACACATTCTGCATCACTTCATACCATGTTTTCTCTTGTGCGAAACTGAAAAGTAACTAGCAAAAGAGGCAAACTCTGTCTCTCACTGTATACTGCTGCTTCAGTTTGTCTCTGGTAGGTTCCATCTTATTCAGCAAAATTCACAAAGCTTGTGACTTTTTGGTGAATTGCTTTCCCTGATTCGCATAGCGTTAGATTGGGTAACCTTCACTTGACTATAATAGAAAGCCTTCACTGCTTTCTTCAAACACTTTGGGTAAAAGCCAAACGTTAGAAAAATGCATGTCCTGCATAGCCCGTCAAAATGTAGGATATTATCTCAAGATGAGGGACGGGGGGGCGAGGGATAAAAACACCAGAGTCCCACATAAAGTCCCCATCTGATCACCCTAAAGTGTTCTGAAGACATACCTGCTTGAATCTTTATCAGGGGTGTGAAAAATCTAGCTATTTTTCAATTAACAGCAGTTTAGCACATTACTTCTGTGAAGCATCTATGGGTAAATTGTGAGTTTTGATGTGATCGGTGATCACAAATTTAATTTTAGTCTATGCAGACATATTAGGTTATACCAGGTTTGATACTGAAAGGATGCACAGACTTTTTTGGATGTTATGGACCAAAACATTGTTAAAGCACATTACTCCACTGAAACAAATTGTCCTTTTACCATTCAATTTGAGAAGGATAAACAAACCAGACAGAGCATTTTAATTAATGACCTTTAGTGGTGTTTTTAGCAGTTCACTACCTCTCTTTCTGCTTAGCTAAGCTAATTGCAGAAAATAACTAAAAAAAAATTACACCCCCCCAAAATGCTGAACCATTTCTTTAAGAGGTCACATTCCAAAATGTTAGGAATGGCTGGCTTAGAAGATACATTTTCACCTTATGTGTTGAACAGCAAAAACACATTACCAGACGCATTTCTTTTTTTTTTTTTTTGCCTGACTTTGTGAAAAGATGTTAATATTGAAGGTGGAGAGGAGCAGGCTGTCAGGGCACAGCAGGATTCTTCAGTCATTACTGCAGCTCGGCCAGACAGGGCTGGTGTTTACTGTGAGCTGAGCAGCTTCTTAGTCATATCATTGCCCAGCAGGCTCATTTCCTCTACAACTTCACCCCATGCTGTTTTAAAGCAAAGCTTTGTGCTGGATATAAGTCATGCAGTGGAGGGAAAAGGCACAGCACAAAGTGTTCCTATATTCATGTCTTAGGAACATGATGAATAATGCTGTATTGTGACGACCTAGTGTTTCATTACAAACACATGATGGATTGGATTCCTGTTGAAGACTGCAGTTGAAAGCTGCAGTTCTTTTTTGGTCCAGCTAAGTGTAGCCCACCCTGCCTTAACCATAGTAAATGAGTTCTCGTTCACAAAGGAAGGCTGCCCCACTGCTTGGCCTCACCGGGCCCAGCCTCGCTCCACTGGCCCCTGGACTCGCCACTCAGAGCCTACTTTTTCCATTTTCCAATGCGGCCAGGAGCCAGCTGGCTTTATTGGAGTTTTAAAAAGCTATAGCCTCAAACATTCATCCTCTGTCTCAACACTTTCTAGACGGTTTCATTTTTTTCCTCTCTGCCTCACTTCATCTTCATTTCTCACTCATCTCCCTCTCTCTTGGTGCTGTAGACACTCTCTCCTTTTTGAAACTTCTTTTGCCCTGGTCTTCCTTTTCCCCTTAATCCTTCAACTTATCCCCAGAGCTTATTCCAGTGGTTCAGTTTGGCCTGGCTTTGTTAAACCACTCTCTCACACAATCAACACTGCCAACACAAATGCTAGTTTCAGCCATATTAAATTCTGCTCCTTCTTTCTTTCACACAGAAACAAAGTCCTCAGAGTATCAGAAGCCTGCTCTCATCTACTTAGATTTAATTTAGGTTTCACAAAATGATACAAACACATTCTGCTGTCTAACTTATGTCAAATGAAAGACCTAAGACTGGAGAGAGTGGCCTCAATTTTCTTCTTGTGCTTTATTATTATTCTGCTGGCAGCATGTCCCAGGGCAAGGTTGTGGCCAGAGGATCTCTGTGGCTCTTCTACTAAATAATTACAAAAGACAATTGGAGAGACCACAATCAAGGCATACGAGCTGCAATGGACACATTTATTCCTCCAGTTTGACTTAGTTTCTGTGCCCTTATGTTCATGTGTGCTCACATTTTGCACATGCACTTGTGACTTTATTCTATGGATCACGTTTTTCAGAGTGCAGCCTAATTACCACTGGTACTTGAAAGTGACATAATGGCACAGTTCTGAGTAGAGCTGTATACATATAAACAAGACTCTTGCCCAAATGAGACAGGATCTCTCCCCAGCAGAATTGCTTAGCCAAGTATTTCTATATCATTAGTGGGAATATGTCCAAATTCTGCACAGAGGCATGCCATTTCCCTTTGCCCAGGGAAATGAGAGCATCTGTGGGGAGTTTGAGGCTCTAGGCAAAGCAAACAACACAGCATCTGTGTTCTTGGGGATGCATATCCGCAAGGGATAGGGCCTGCTTCAAAACTCCAATGAATTCCCTAAAAAGAGAGACAAATTGGGATGCCAATTTTGAGATAAAGTGGGATAATAATTCAGTGGGAAATTAGTTAAATGCAAGTATGAATTGAATCTTTGTAACTAATTTGGACCCTTATGCCATCAGTGATATTACACTGAGATAAATGGTTGCTATGGTTGCTTTCCAGTTTTCCTTATTGTTTGCTTCATGATGGGGAACAGTCTTTCAGTGCTGTTTCCCTGACATGGAGACAAGCCAGTGCTTACTTGTAGACTCATTTAGAAACAAAATGTCCTCCGTTGGTGTAAGGCTGCCACTAGTTTTTATTCCCTCTGATTTTGGCCTCATTAGTGCTGGTGTCTTTCCTCTTTAGCTTTTCATTTATCATGTCATTCTCATCATTAGCACTCATCATTATCATATTACCCATTATATCATTTATATCCACTCAGCAACCTCTCGCAGCAGTAACCAATTTGTTATCATTATCATACAGGCAATGCACGGATGTCAAATTATTACAGGATCAAGTCCCACAACATTGTGGCCCTCATATAAATATGTAATGTTGTTTTGGGATACTTTCATTACATAATAAAACAAGCAAATGTTTAGAGACAATCTGGAGGATTTGACCATACACCTATAGTGAGACCTATAGTGGATTTATATTTCTGTGTTTAATTGATGCCATAGGTACATCATAGCCACAAACCCTTCTGAAACCCTGTGCCATACCATATACTGTAACCTGGCGTGCACCTCCCTTAAAATCTAACTACACATTGGGCTGACACACAACACACAGGTATGAATGTTGGCAAAGCTGTTCGCCAAATGTGTAGCCTATGCTATAAGCTCTATAAGGACTCACCACAGAGGTATAAAGTAAGCTTTAGAATCCTTAGAAGAAGTACTTAAATCAAGTGGCAATCTCAGGGCTGACAAATTAAATCAAAACAGGTGCCAAAAACTGCAGCTCCTCAAATTAGCTTTCAGGTTCGCTCCAAAATGGAGTGACGGAGGAACACCTCTGTTAATTTGAGTCACTGAACTGTCTGCTCAACTATGTTTGTGATGTTGGTACATTGTGGAGAATTTTATTAAACCAATCTTCTGAAAAATAATATGGCTTTTGTGTGGTTAATTTTACTAACAGCCTGTCAGAGTTTGTACCCTAGTTTTAAAGAGTGAAATTCAGTCATTTGTATGTTTCTTGTATTAGGAGGTATTTACTGGATGTGTTTTGCTGGAAGATGGGGTTTCCCCCCTTTGGTCTACGGGTCTCTGCTAAATAATTTTTAGTCACCCCATCTAATTTTCAGTGCAGCATCTTAAAACAGTCTACAGTGCAATTAACAATTAAAACAAAAATGAACTTTCATTCTTAGCTTTTAGGCTTCTTTGATAGTTGCATTGACATTGCATTGAGGGGTCAGGTCTGGATGCTGTTCCTCTCCAAGTTTGCATTATGCCACCAAAACTGCTTTTTCAGCTTAAAAACAACTGTGAGCTAAGTAAAAAGAAAATCAAATCAAATGGATCTGCATATTTTACATAAGCCTCACAAAATTTCCTAGAAATATTACTACCGAGTCAAACACTTCCAGATTCCCCTACAAAGGGGAAAGGTGCTTTTAACTTTTAACTTAATGAACTGCAGTCATGCACTGGAGCTGCTGTGTGTGACGTCCTGCTCAGAAGCTATGCAGGGTAACTGAAGAAACGTTATGTGCATGGCTTGTTGGCTTTGCAATTGATGGTGCAGCCACATGAAAGAGCAGCCCTAACCTGACCATCATTTGCTGCATCAGTAGCAAGCTAGAGCTTTCTTTTAGTTATGCTGTAGAACACATCACAGAGCTGAGCCATTTTCAGATATTTACTGACTCTCAAACTTCAGAAGTTTGCTGTTCTCAGTAAATCTCTCCCTAACTGGAGATTTGCAGTGATATAGGTACGATGGCCCCTGCACAGGAAACCAGAAAAGGTCTGTCATCAACAAGGTGATTTCCTAGACTATATTTATATATTCTTCTTTTATATTGACAGGATTTTGTACTGTTGCATGTTGACATCATTTAATATCCAAGTGAAGTGGCACAGCTGGCCACGTGGCATTTAGTGAAAAGGGATTTTAATTCTTACATGTTCAAATAGCATTTAATCTATTGTTATCATAGTCCCCTCTCCTCCAGGTGCTGACCTGCCTTCCTTTTCTCTCTTCTTGTCGTTCTTTCTCTCTCTGTGTAGTGTGCATGTGGGTGTAAGTGTGGAAATTTTTTGTGACCTAGTTTCAGGACTGGTCATGGCTTTGGGAGGAGTCCTGCAGGCACACCTGTTTCCTATTAATACTTTCCAGCAGTATATAACCCTGGCTTTCCTCTCCGCTCGTGGCCAGCTTATTAACAACTTTCTGTGGTTGTGTAGCTCAGGTCGCCTTACTTACGTTACAATTTTGCTACAAGTAATTTCTTGATCTTGGCTTACACTTAACTGTTTGCTCTGCTGCTTGTCCTAGTTCCACACCTGTGTGCCTGCCTGGATTCTCTCTTCATCACCTGCCTGACCCACTCTCCTGCACTGCCTCTGGACCTAAAAAAAATCTTTGGACCCTCTCATTGAAATGAACATTAGGAATCCCTGAGTCTCAGTTTCACTGACACCCAACAGGTTGAGCACATTTACCAGGACCCAGCTGTTCTCCTTCAAACCATACTTACCTGAACCTACTCGGACCTGTGTTGTAATCCTATCTGCTGTACATTCCTGATTGTTCCAAATATGACTAACTTTGGAATCGTACTCACGTGTCCTGCATTTTGAATCCTCCCAGTTTAAACCATGGAATTTGTATTGTTACATTTGGTTTGATCCCCTTTGTTTCTGAAAGGAACACTAGAGAATGGGACTACTGTACTGTGGATATTAATTCATTTGATTTTAAATACAATACAGAGATTAAAATAATATTTGAGTTTAATCTGATTACACTGCAAGAAAATTGCCCCTCTGGGACAAATAAAGTGATGTGAGTTAAGCTGAAATGAGAAATCACTGATTGCAAGTTCAGTTCAGCTCTGTTGCTGTTATGCTGGCATCACAAAAGGGTACATCCCATGAATGAGCCAGATTTGTTTACAACCAGAAATGCATGGTGTTATTTTTCACTCGGAACAGTCAAATGAAGTTAAAAAAAAGGTCTGTGTTACTCTGTGTTATTTGCCATTTGAGAAAAACAACAATATTCAAGAAATACATATTAAACAGTCCCACACATACCTAGTCTCAAAGTGATATTATTTCTTTGCCTAAAAGCCTTAAAAATATTGAAGAAAACAGACTTCCTCTTTTCACCTTACTGCAGTCATGCCTGAGACAAATCCCCAAAATACCAAGGTGAGAAATAACCCTGTATCAGCAAGATAAATATTTGACTCCTCAAAATAACTCTTATCTGAGTCAGTTATTTTTAAAAAGCTTATTAACTTTCCCATCAACACCTCATTTGTCACCATTATTACAGGCAGCATATCATGGTTTTCATCAGCCCCTTAATGATAATTTCTATTAGCATTATCATCATCATCATCATCATCATCATCATCATCATCATCATGTACTTCTGCTATAACATCAGTATTATTAGATTGTCATCGTATTCTTCTCCATCATCATTAAACTATTTGTTATTAATATTACTGAATTCATCATTGCTCAGCCAAGGAAATGACTGAGAAATGGCTGACCATTTATAGCAAATGATTCAACATTTCGATTTGGTGGAAAAGGCTTAATGCTCTTAACAAATCTGCAGTAGCAAAAAGGATTCAGTTGAGAGCAAACCCCCTCTCAATAAATGCATTAAATTCACAATGAAAACAAACACACAAAAAAAACATGTGGAGGAGGATGTAATGGTGGAAGACCTACAGCATTACCATGAGCCTATTAGAAGAACTGTATTGAGAAGTGCTAAGAAGATTAAAATTCAAGCCCTGCAAAAATGCATGAATATGACTTGACCTTGAGTCAGCTGGTAGCTAAACAGCTGACGGATGAGCCAGCAATGCTGAAGTCTGAATGAAACAATCAGCTAATGTAGGCACATAATCAGTGCCCTGCCTGGTCTAACACTACACTCCATTTATTAACATCAATCAACATTTACATTGTTAATCTTCTTGCCATTATCTCCATTGCTTCATCATCATTTGCTGTATTTAGGCACTTTTATTCTGTCTCAGTTTAGGGCAGGAAGTTTCTTCTGACAGTGTCATTTATTTAACCAAAGATGGATGAATGAGGTTAATAAGTCTTTTTTTCTGTTAAAAACTTTTAAAAAAAAAGCCTGTTACTGGTGCCTCATTTTTAATAAGCTACATGGGTATTTGTCACAGTGCACAGCGGTAAAATCTGAACACATTTAAACATCTACTGCTCTATGCACAGGAGAAGTGCTACACACTGCGTGTGCCCTTTGACTGATGTCTTCAAGATTTCTTTTACTTGACACAGTGATGTATCTCATGTATCTGAATTTCAACACTATGACCATAGTGAAAAAGTCATCCACCTCCACTAGAGTGAAGATCGATACCTAAATCACAGTGCTCCTTATATCAATTTATTTAATCATAAGAGATAACCAAGACAGTTTGTCCAGTAATTTAGGTGAACTGAGCTTTTAAATTCTGCCCCTTGCATTTATATAGTGCCATTTCAAGGTGATTTGTTCTGTAAGGTAAAGAACCTACAATATTAGAGAGAAAACCCCGGCAATCAGACGATCCCTTATGAGCAAGTACTTGGCAACAGTAGGAAGGAAGAACTCCCTTTTAAGAGGAAGAGACCTCCAATAGAAGCAGGATCAATAAGGGACACCCATCTGCCCTAACTGGCTAGGGGGCTTTAGGAAAGAGAAGAGAAAAAGAGAAAGCACAGAGAGACAAGATAAGAGAGAGAGATACTTTATTTATCCCCTAATGGGGAAATTACACAAATTTTCTCCACACTTGTGATGGCACATGCGTTAACATGCGGCCACACAAACAGAACTTAGGCATGTAACTCAACAAGGACAACATGCAAACTATGGGAGAGAGAAGACAACTTTTACTGGCATGAAGTAGTGTCATGTAAATGCATGGGGAGTTAAAAAGGTGATTGGAGCAGAAATGCTCAGTGCATCATGGGAAGTCAACAGCCAACACCCAACAGCCTGAGCCTATTACAGCATAACTAAGGGATGCTTCAGGTTTACCTCATCCAGGCCTCACCGTAAGCTTTATCAAAAAGTAAAGTTTTAAGCCTAATCTGCCTCCTATTATACTTTAAGAAACTCTATGAACCACAAATAAGCCTGCACTCTTAGAATAAATTGCTCTATTGGGATGATACAACATTATGAGGTCTTTAAGACAGGATGGGGCCTGATTATTCAAGACTTGTATGAGAGGAGAAGGGTTTTAAATTCAATTCTGGATTTAACAGAGAGCCAATGAAAAGAAGTCAATATCAGGGAAATACGATCTCTCCCTCTAGTTTCCGTTAGTACTCTCCCAGCACCTTTAAACCTGGCATTAATTAAAAGTTATTAATTCAATTCCTTTGCATTAACAATGTTAGTACTGGTTTTACTATTTCTGTTAATTTCACCATCATATTGAGATCATCAAACACTTCTCATGCATGGTTATTTATTGACCACAGGCTATTCATCATCATCCTTACCATTTTTGGCTGTGATAGCCTGCAGAGGTGCAGAAAAATGAAATGATTTTCCTGCACCATGGATAGTGGTGGAAATGTCAGTGAAAATAGCCTGCAGGAGAAAGAGAACAAAACAAACAGGGGCGATCGCGAGTTTGATCTGCTATTTATGAAAAAGCGGAAAAACAAACCAGGACTATGAAATCGATAGCTTCCTAAATCACCTAAGAGAGGGTTAGCAGAGGCTCCTGGGCATCCCTCCAGCTCAGTGACTGGCAGTTTATGGATCCTCTGTCGCATGCACCCACATACATACAGTTTGTGTACACACAAAGTAGGAGTCTCAAATCCTAAAAACAACACACATCTTTGGCTAATATATTTCTAAAGACACATTAAAACAAGAATGCAAACTGTTCCTTCTCTCTCACAATCAGACGTGTACAGAAAAACATACACCCACATACACATACTGTAATCCCTCTTTCTGTCACGCATGCACGTACACTCTGACATCCACAGTGACAATCTCTAAACAAAATCCTGAAAGCATGTCTCTCTATCTTTTGCACACATACATAGAGGCACTCTTCCTCAGCCACATACACTCAACTCCACTTTCACACAGAAAATCAGAAATAAACAATCCTTCACTTGCTCCATCTTTCCCTCTGTCATACACCCACAGACACACACAAGCACAAACACATAGTTCCACTCACTTTAACACGTCCTCGTATTCTCATAAAAGGCCTCCAACTCACACACAAATGCAAAATACTACTGAGATTTAGTCAACGCTGTATGAAAAAATAAAACCGGGTTTCACCTGGAGATTATATTATGCTCGTATTTTTAGGTAAAAGCTGTGTGTTGAAATATGACATGGGCGAGGGGGTTGTAAATACACACACTAAACTGCAGCACAGAGATATACTGAGCAAATAAAAATGATGTATTCCAGTTTTGATTGTTACTTGCACTTGCGTACTGTTTACTCACATCTCAGCTATAAATAGTTTAGCTCCAATTTTTGTCTCCTAAATTACATTTACTGCCATGCTTCGACACGGCTTTAGTTATTGAAATGAGTTTCTGGGCAGAATGAGCACAAAGTCAATGAATGTTGTTTTTTTTAATCATTTGAAATAAATGCACTAATCACGTCAACCTGTTCCCTTTGTTGTGCGTGTTTGAAATCTCCTCTTTTTCATGTTTTTATGTATTGTTACAGCTACTCTCCATCTCCACTGAGGGTTGCCTGTTTGTTTATGCCTTTGAGGTGCTGCTCATTCAGCATTTTGCAGCTGGTGTCACAGAGCAGTTAAGGTGAACGCCTGGTCAGCTATGTTTAGACCTTCCACCAAAGGGAAACACTTAATTCATATGCACAGTCTCATCTGCATACATTAACATGATCAGCGATGGCACGCAAGTACAGCATGCTTCCACACTACCTCAGCGGGGGGTAATTATGTCCACAGAGCTTGCTGTGTTCCATAGAGAAAGGATGAGAGTGACAGGTTAGAGAGAAAGAGAGGGATGAAATTAGGCATGGCCAAAGAGGAAATGACAAGACAAGAGGAAGTAAAAGAGAAACAGTGTCAGAATGAGAAGGAAAGGAGAGGCAGGGGTGAGACATTTGTTAGGTGGAGGAGAGGCTGAGGAAAAAAGGTGAGAGTAGTGCCTGTATTGTGCATAATAAAGTGTATTCTGTCATATCTTTGTGAGGGCCCGCTGGTAGAAGAGCAAAAGTGCACGGGGAGAGAGGGATGATGAGTGAAAGAGAGTGGAGGCCAAAGCTGTTTTCTCCCGGGTAGGAGGCAGAATGTGAATACCTAATCAATAGCCATCAGACAGGGGAGGATTTACTGTCTTGTGCTGCAGAACTCAGACACCCCAAGGCAAGCTGAGTGCTCAGACCAGAGCAATGGAGCATGAACGCTCTGACACAGCAAGCCACTGTGACACAAAGGGGGAGGCGGGGCTACAGAGGGCAATTCCGCTGAACTTAAACAGCTAACCTTTTTTCTTTCAGAGTTTTACCAAAACTCAGTGAACTCTAAACTGCATTTTTGGCTAATTTTATATACAGTATGTTGTATAAGAAAACAGCATGATGGCTATGAAATTTTGGTGGAAAAAGTTGAAAAATGTGTTTCTATGCACATTTTAACTGTATTATTCTGCTCAGTACATGCCATATCTAGGCCCCCTCATCTTAATGCATACTCATCAAAGTGTTTATGTCAAGAAATTTGTGTAAACAGGACTTATCACCTTTGTTCCTGAAATTACATGGGTTATTTAATAATTAATTTATTTATAGATATGTGTACAAGCCTGTGTTAATGCCAGTGACAATGTGTAGTAATGTAGCAGGTTGGTGGTGGGGCTTTGTTTTTTGTGGTATGATCAGTAAACACTGATAACATTAATCAGCTGGTAGATTGTCTGACAGCATGGTGCATTTGCCTGAGGGCAACAACTTGAGTAGCCTGAGCATAGACAGACTACACAGCCTACAGAAAAAAGTTCATCAGGACTTAAAATGCTTTAAACAAATCATCTTATTTCTCACACACACCTACACACACACACACACACACACTGTATATACACTGTGTGCACAATTATTGGGCAAGTGAGTATTTTGACCACGTCATTATTTTTATGCATACTTTTCAACTCCAAGCTGTATAAACATGAATGCATTTGTGTAATGAGGGAGGGGTGTGGTAGACCAACACCCTATATCAGGTGTGCACAATTATTAGGCAGCTTCTTTTCCTTTAGGAAAAAATGGACCAGAAAAGAGATCTAACAGAATCTGAAAAGTCCAACACTATAAAACATCTTTCAGAGGGATGCAGCGCTCTTGAAATGGCCAAGATATTGGGACGTGACCACAGAACCATCAAACATTTTGTTACAAGTACTCAAATGGGTTACAAGAAACGTGTTGAGAGAAAAAGATGCAAATTAAATGAAAAAGATTTGAAAAGAATCAAATGTGAAGCTACCAGGAACCCATTATCCACCAGTGCTGTCATATTCCAGAACTGCAACCTACCTGGAGTGTCCGGAAGTACAAGGTGTTCAGTACTCAGAGACACGGCCAAGGTAAGAAAGGCTGAAACCAGACCACCACGGAATAAGACACAGAAATTAAAATGCCAAGACTGATCCAAGAAATATCTGAATACAGATTTTCAAAGGTTTTATGAACTAATGAAATGAGTGACTCTTGATTGACCAGATGAATGGGCCCGTGGCTGGATCCACAATGGGCATAGATTTCCACTCGGACTCAGACACCAGCAAGGTGGAGGTGGGGTACTGGTATGGGCTGGAATTATTAAAGATCAGAATCAGAATACTTTATTAATTCCACAGGGGAGATTGATGAGCTTGTTGGACTTTTCAGGTTGAAGATGGACTCAAACTCAACTCCCAAACCTGCTGCCAGTTTCTAGAAGACACTCTCTTCACGCAGTGGTCCAGGAAAAAGTCTGCATCTTTTAAGAAGACCATGATTTTTATGCAGGACAATGCTCCATCTCACACATCAAAGTCCTCAAAAATCCTCAAAAATGCAACAAATACTGTGTGAGAAGATATGAAATATCCCAAACTAATTTAAGATTCTAACGTGTACTAAAGGACACACTGTGCACAGACAAATAGACAATATGAAGCACTTGAAGGGTGATGGAGACAACATGTGCAACCTGGAAACCAAGCTACCCAGCATGAAGGATTAGAACCTTCAGCACAACATTACACATGTTTAAACTCTTGGGCACTCTTCTGATTTCTCCTGGAAACCTGGAAGCTGCCGGGAGCTTCTTTGATTGGTTTACATCCAAGTGGACATTTGTCTCATTTGCTTCATGAACCAGGAGAAAATGAGTGTGGCGTCGTCCTCGAAGAACGCGGGCCCCTGTGAGGACAAAAAGGTGAACGTTTAAGGCGGTGTAAAGAGATGTCACGCCTTTTTTATGGGCTTATCCACTGACCTCCGGCAGCCAATCGGGTGGCAGCTTTGGAGACGACACTTGAAGGGCCATGCTCCTCTGAGGAGGGCGGGACAATAGGATTACACACACATACACACACACACACACAGAGGAGAGACTCAGGAGAGAGGAGAAATGGATGTTTGCTCATGTGTGTGTGTGTGTGTTCATGCATGCTTTCCTGTGTGTGTGGGAAGACCAAAGCATACAAGAGTGGGTAGATGGGTGGAGGTGTGTTACTTACAGCATAAACCTCTATATATATGTGTGTGTGTGTGTGTGTGTGTGTGTGTGTGCAGGCAGGTGGGTGGTAGCTTTTCAAAGAGCAGACCATTTAATTGAATTCTGTGCAGCTCCTTGTTATTCTAGTCATGAGTGAGAGCTGCTCCATGTTGTCCCAGCAGTGTGGGAGGGCCGGCCTTACCTGCAAACACTGCGTGTGTGTGTGTGTGTGTGTGTGTGTGTGTGTGTAGAGGCAGGGGTTGCGAGGTGATTGTGGTTGCGCTGGTGTTTTTCTAGCGCAACTCGAGTCCCGATGTGGTAACGAGGAGGGGAAGTGGTGAAAGTCAGCCCTGAACCTCATCCTGAAAAGAAAGCACGAAACTGCCAGAGCTTCAGTGCTCTGAATGCGCCGCGCGCACGTGTGGAGGACGGAGAGTGAGAGCGAGAGATCTGGCACGTGAAGCTTTCGTTGCATTGTCCTTATTACAAAGCAACCCCCCCCCAAAAAAAGAGGGCAAAATCAAAGCTCCTAACACACATTCAGCTCGGCAAAGGGGACGATATGCTGCCTAATAAAATGAATAGAGCCTCTGAGCAATTACAAGCTTAAACGATGATGCATAAATTTCATTTATAGATAGATTTCACCAGGGCTTATCTCTGAGAAACACTGTAATAGGATTCAGCTTGAAGGCAAGAGGAGAAAACGTGTGTGTGTGTGTGTGTGTGGAGAGGATGGGCAGGGAGGGGTAAAGCTTTTATTTGTCATCACGGTGATGGGTAAAAGGTGAGCAGGCCTCGGGATAACGACTCCCTGCTAAAGGAGGACGCCAGAAACCTGAGTGGACCTCAGTTAACGATTGGTTTCATATTGCTGCAGCTGAAGGGTCATTCTCCAGGGAGGTGTTTGAGGTATGAGCCAAGTACAGAACGATCCAATCAACACACACGCAGTGGTGGTCTCGCTGACCTCCCTCGCTGGGGGAACCCTGCTGTCCTTTGACCCGCACAGCTGGACACACTCCTGTGTTTTGCCCCAGATGTTTTTTGTTTGTTTGTTTGTTTTTAAGTCAAGGAAAGCGGGGTCAACAAAAAAGTCCACTGATTGCTGAGATTGATCGGCTCGTTAGTGGGATTGTTGCTCGACGTTCAAAGTGTTCTCTGCGTCCACCCCCAACCGGCCTTGGCGGCGCAACGATCGCTGTTACTTTTGGTCAGGCGCGCGTTTTACGGTTTTGCGCGTCATTTCAGAAAGTGTCGCGAACTGTGTACCTAATAAAATGGCCTCCTTTTCAAAGCAAATCTTCTCCTTTGGCCTTTCGAGCCGATTCACTGCAAAAGTCGTCTCAAGGCGCTTCACACTGTAGGGTAAAGATAAAACAGCGTTAAAGAGAAAACCATGACAACCCGATGATCCCCTATGAGCAAGCACTTGGCGACAGTGGGAAGGAAAAACTCCCTTTGAACAGGAAGAAACCTCCGGCAGAACCAGGCTCAGGGAGGGGCAGCCATCTGCCTCGACCGGTTGGGGGTGAGGGGACAGAGAAGACAGAAAGGAGAGCAGAGAGAGTAGCTTAAAGCAGCTTCCTGTGTGAGTGGCGAGTTAGACTTGCTTTGGTTTCGATGAAGAGACCGGAGCCAAACGTACGTCCTCCTGCCTTTTAATTGGTGTTGAAAGGTCACAGGGTATCGACCGTCTGACACACCGTGTCGACATCCATTCAGGGTAAATGTTACATGTTACCAACACGTCAGTTTGCTATTTTTTAGATAATTAATCTTGCAGGTAGTTAAAAGATTGAATCTAAAGAAAGTGAAAAAGAAAAAACTTTGTTTTCAGAAGTGTTACGGAGGAAATTACATTTTATTTTAAGACGCAGTGGGTTTTTAAGTTATGCAAAGGTGTGGCATTTAGAGCTTTTTATGGTTTGTTGTGTTACAGTCAAAGTTCTTTCAAGAAGTGAGTCTCAACACACAGCGGTCATCCTGAAACCCTCCCCCAGGAACCCACAGTGGAAATGGAAAGCCCCTGTTAAAATACCATGAGACCATGACAGATCATTTCAAAGATTTTTCCATCTGTGATGTGACCTTTAACCTGCGCAATTGAACTGAGAAAGAAACAAATCTGTTAGTGGGGAATAAAAAATGTAAAATGAATTGGTTGCATGAGCGTGCGCACCCTAAAGTGAATACTTCTTCTTCAGGTCATCCCACAGATTTTCAGCTGGATGTAGCTCAGTGTTCTGGTTGGGTCTTTACTAAACTTGAGTTTTCTTGAATTTTTAGACGTATGCTTTGGGTCACTGTGGTGCTGAAAGGTGAAATTCCTCTTCAGCTTCAGCTTTCTAACAGAGATCTGAAGGTTTTGGGCCAAAACTGACAAACAAGTCCAAAGCATGATGCTGCCACCCCCATGCTTCACCATGGGTATGATGTTTTTTTGCCAAACATACTTGTTGGAATTGTGTGCAAAAAGTTCAACCCGGGTTTCTTCGCACGTAACACATTTTCCCACATGCTTTTGGGAGACCTGATGTATTTTTTATTTATTTTTTGCAAACATTTGCCAGGCCTGGATGTTTTTCTTTGTAAGAAAAGGCTTCTGCTTTGCAACCCTACCTCATAGCCCAGATTTAAGGCTAATAAAGGAGATTGTTGTCACATGTTCTACACAAAACAGTACTTGCCAGAAATTCCCGCAGCTCCTTCAGTGATGCTGTAGGCCTCTTGGCAGCCTCCCTGACCAGTTTCTCTGTAACATCTCTGTGGTTCCATATTTCTCTGCTTCCTTGATGACTGTCCTCACTGTGTTCCATGGTATATGTAATTTTTTGTCCCCATCTCCTGACTGAGACCTCTGAACAATAAGATCTTTGATGCTTTGTCAGCTCTCTGTGAACCATGGCTTTGACTGTAGGATGATACTGAGTAATTATCAGGAAAATCCTGCGAGGGCAGCTGAACTGTAGTTGAGGTTACTCAGAGTCACTTTAATCGATGGCAGGTGTGTACCCAGCAAGACTGAATGCTGGAATTAAAACCTAAAACCTATATGGACAGAATCTCCAGTCACATCTGATAAAAGCAGCTCAATAAGTTTGCTGACTTTGCACCAAAATGAGATTTTAAAGGCGTTTTGTTGTTTCTTTAAACCAAATTCTTCCACAGATTTTAATTCAGGCTTTCTCTGAGGGCCTTTGTTCTTTCTTATAAGATCTCTGGCTACGGCTGCACTATATGAACAAAACTAACTGACTGAATGCAGGTGTTTCATTCATCCCATTGCCACAGGTGAATAAAACCAAGCACCTAGTCATCAGAGGTGGAAAGTAACAAAGTAACAAATACTTAGTTACTGTACTTAGGTAAAGTTTTAGTTATCTGTGCTTTACTTTATCTCTGCTTTCTTACTCCTTATATTTTCATAAGAGGCTCCATACTTTAGGTTTAATGCATCTGAAGGGAGTTACTGATTATTTCACAACATCAAACTGATTTAAACCTACTGGGAGGGAACAAAAACACATTAAGATGGTGCATCCATCACTGGTGCTTAATGTTTGTGACTACTGTAAAAGACGTGGGCATGAAAGAGGCACAAAATATATAATGTAGGCATTGTTTAGAGCACTATAGCATAGTGATTTACACATTCACCAAACAAGCAGAAGGTCCCTGGTTCGATTCCAGGTGGGGACACACGCCCCTCTCACCATGGGGAGTTGCATCTGGCGTAAAACCTCTGCCAAATTACCAACGTGGATTAATCAGCTGTGGTGACCCCTTAGGGAGAATACAGGGGAGCAGTGGGAGGAACGTTGGTAATAATTTTTCCGTTTAGTTGTGGAGGCAGGGGGCCGCAGCGGACCTGGTTGGGAACCAAAGCCGCCGGCCCAAGCCCAACCTGGCCCTGGTGGCCCACCTGGGACCCACCAACTCAAGACCGCATACTGGATCAATGCACATGGAGGTGGACTGAAGACCAGACCAGAGAAGGTGTCAGGTCACCTTCTCCTTAGCACCGTCTAGGTGCCCTTAAGCAAAACACTGTGCTCCTTGGTGCCTGCAATGGACTGTCTTGCTCTGCACCTCTTTCGACACTACATGTTTCTGGTTCTGCTGCGTGTTGTGCATGCAAGAGTGTGTACATATAACGACAAACAATATGTTGGCTTGTAATTTTCCCTGTCTGGGTATTAATAAAGTACTTTCTTTCTTTCTTTCTTTCTTAGTCATCTGTCTACAGTGTTGGAAAAAGCAAATGGTGCTTGTTGTTTTTCCTGCTTGTGTTCTACATACATTGTTCAAGCTGTGTGCATTCATTAGAATAACTAATAAAAGTTGAAATCAAGTTCCTATCCCCTTGTATTAATATTACTGTTATGATATATTATAAGAACATGGGCTTCAGTTAGCTTTGCACAAAAATAACAGGCAGAGTGTCCTTCACTTTTACTTGAGTAAAAAATTTGAATCTTCTACCAGAGTATTTTTAGCACAAACATTTGTACTTCTACTTGGATGAGGACTGTGAGTGCTTTTGCCACCTGTGGCCTTCACAGACGTTTGTGAAAGAATGGGTTGTTCTTATTGTTATGCCGTGCTTTCATATGTCACATATGAATAAAGCTCATCTTGAGGCCTGTTCTGTTTATGGGGCATAGAGCAGAGCAGTGTAGCAGAGTCTCACAGATGTGGCTGAGGAGGGGGGAGTACTTACAGTTACTTTTTATAAAACAGAACAATGATCTCAAAGAGCCACAAGTGCAGTTGAAAGAAAAAGTTTTTGGCAGTACCAGGGAATTACCAGGACTGCTGCAGGGATTTCCCATAAAATGTGGCCTTAAGTAGTAACAAACAAGCAGATGTCTTTCCATGTCTTTATTTTTTAACAAAATGAATAAAAATTCTCAGTGCAATTTGAAAGAAAGTAAGTGAACTTCCATGCCAGTGACTTCTCCCAAAGCTGCTTGAATGGCTTGAGTGGTTAGAGAACCATAAAGCTGAAAAAGTCTATAATGGCATTTCTAAATACCTTCTTCTTCTTCTTCTTCTTCTTCTTCTTCTTCTTCTTCTTCTGCTTTCAGCTGCTCCCTTTGGGGTCACCACAGCAGATCATCTGCCTCCATCTCACCCTATCCCTGCATCCTCTTCCCTCACACCAACCCTCTGCATGTCCTCCTTCACTACATCCATCAACCTTCTCTGTGGTCTTCCTCTTCTCCTCCTGCCTGGCAGCTCCATCTTCAACATCCTTTGTCCAATATATCCACTATCCCTCCTCTGAACATGTCCAAACCATCTGCGTCTGATGGACTCATTTCAAGTCCTGTCCATCCTGGTCACTCCCAGCAAAAATTTAAACATCTTCAGCTCCGCCTCCTGTCTTTTTGTCAGTGTCACCGTCTCCAACTTACTTTTCATTCATTTGTGAAAAAAGCACTAACTGTCCAAATGCAGAAACTTGAGGACAGCTGCTGCTCCTCGGAGTGGGTGTCCTGCAAAGATCATAGCAAGGTAAAAAGGCACAGTCCTAAAAGATAAACTGCATCTATGGAGAACCACAAAAACTGCAGGAATCTCTGCAGCTTTCTGAACTATGGATTCATGAACATAGGAGTGGTGGTGATGCAGGGACATGAAAAAAGGAAACTACAAGTCTCCAAAACAACTGTGGCATTTTGAGACCCTGAATTGGATCAGCAACTAAGAAAATGGATGTTTGGATGTTTAAATTATACCGAATGTTTACAAAATACCCTCGCTGGCCACTTCATCACATACACCTTGCTAGTTCTGGTTGGCTGGAAACATTCCTCAGAGATTTTAATCCATGTTTGCATGATAGCATCACACAGTTTGTGACATGATGTGTCATCCAGCCAGAAGCAGCCATTAGAAAATGATCAGCAAGTGGTGTTTTAACAGTGCTCAGTTGGCAATAAGGGGCTGAGAAAATATCCCCCCATCCATCACATCACCAGCAGCCTGAACTGTTGATACAAGGCAGGGTGGAGCCGTGCGATCATGTTATTAATGCCCAGTTCTGACCCTACCATCTGAACGTCACAGCAAACATCAAGACTCCTCAGACTAGGCAAAGTTTTCCAGTCTTCTATTGTCTAAATTGTAGCCTCAGTTTCCTGTACTGAGCTAACAGGAGCGGCACCTGGTGTGGTCTTCTGCTGCTGTGGCCCATCTGCTTCAAGGGTTGAGGAGTTGTGATTTAGAGATGCTCTTCTGCATACCTTGGTTGTGTCCATCCAGCCGTCCATCTTCCGCTTATTCAATTCAGCCCATCCCAGCTGCCACAGGACGAGAGGTGGGGCACACCATGGACAGGTCCCTAGTCTATCGCAGGCACCCTGTGTCAGCTTCTGCTGCTAGAGCCATTCTGCTTCAAGGTTTGATGTGTTGTGTGTTCAGAGATGCTCTTCTGAATACCTCGGTGGTGGATTTTTGAGTCACTGTTGACTTCCTATCAGCTCAAAGCAGTCCTACCATTCTCCTCTGATTTCTGCCAGAGAACTGCTGCTTACTGGACATTTTCTTTTTCAGACCATTCTCTGTAAATTCTTCAGAGGTACTTAAATCACCTTTCCTTTCCATGCTGATGTTTGACTTGAACTTTAGCAGGTCGTTTTGACCATTTTTACAGGCCAAAATGCACTGAGTTGCTGCCATGTGATTAAGTGGGCAGTTGAACGGGTGTACCTAATGAAGTGGGCAGCAAATGTATATTATGTCTTAATAGTAGTGAAATATATTCTTATGAGTCTTTGTTGTCTTGTGTTATCTTCTGCTAACTGTACCCAGGCACAGCAGCTGGATGAACGTGAAATCAACGTCAGGATTTTCTGAAATGCTCAACCGTCTCTTTGTCTCTGTGAAATTTCTCTGTGAGAAGAGTTTTGTTTAGTTGGTAAGGAGATGGCTGCTCTGCAATTAAGATTTGCATTGACACTTGGACACTTCACCTTTAGAGCTTCTGTTCGAGGAATAAAATGTGACAGTTCTCTAGATGCAGACAGTTCAGATACAGACAAATGGTCTTTATGTTATACATGCTTCCCTTAGGCAATATCATTAGAAAACACTGCATACATTTTCAATGCTATGCAGACGATACCCAGCTATATTTATCTATGAAGCCACAAATCAATTAGTTAAACTACAGACATGTCTTGAAGATATAAAGACCTGGATGGCGTGTAATCTTCTACTTTTAAATTCAGACAAACTGAGGTTATTGTATTTGGCCCTAAAAACTTACTTTGGCCTCCAGTGACACTGAGGAATCTTGGAGTCATTTTTGACCAGGATATGTCCTTTAACGCTCACATTAAACAAATATGTAGGAGTGCTTTTTATCATCTTCTACTCACAAAATCTTGAACAATCAGGCCCCATCCTATCTTAAAGACCTCATTGTACCATATTTTCCCAACAGAGCACTTCTCTCTCAGAGTGCAGACCTATCTGTGGTGTATCTGTGGTCCTATCAGGCCCCTCTCCTGTGGAACCAGCTCCCAGTTTGTATTCAGGAGACAGACACCCTCTCTACATTTAAGACCAGGTTTCAGACTTTCCTTTTTCATAAAGCTTATAGTTAGGGCTTAGTTATGCTGCAATAGGTTTAGACTGCTGGGGGACTTCTTATGATGTGCTGGGCATTTCTTCTCCACCCC
>VUQH01048252.1:3727-25396 GCA_015106775.1 Etroplus canarensis
ACCTTTCTTCCTAGTACTGGAATCATCCCTCAGAGATTTTGGTCCATATTGACAGGACAGCATCACACAGTTATTGCAGATTTGTTGGAATTGCCTTATTGCAAATCTCTCATTTCACCACATCCCAAAGGCACTGAGATCAGGTGACTGTGGAGGTCAGTTGAGTACAGTGAACTCATTGTCATGTTCATTGTCAGTTTAAGCTGATTCAAGATTTGTGACATGGTGCATTATCTTGCTGAAAGTAGCCATCAGAAGATGGTTACACTGTGATCATATAGGGATGGACATAGTCAGCAACGGTTCTCAGGTAAGCTGTGGCATTTTAAAACAATGCTCAGTTGGTAAGGGGCCCAAAGTATACCAAGAAAGTATCTTCCACACCATTACACCACCAGCAGTTTGAATAGTTGGATTGATCCAGGATTTTATACAGTTTACACCAAATTCTGACCCTACCATTCAAATATCACAGCGGAAATCAAGACTCATCATACCAGATAACATTTTTCCAATCTTCTGTTGTCCAGTTTTGGTGAACTCATGCAAACTGCAGCCTCAGTTTTCTGTTCTTAACTGATAGGAGTGCCACCTGATGTGGTCTTCTGCTGCTGTAGCCCATCTGCTTCAAGGTTCAAGGTACTGTGCTTTTAGAGATGCTTGGTTGTAAAGAATGATTATTTAAATTACTGTTGTCTTCTCAACAACTCAAAGCGTTCTGACCATTCTCCTCTGACCTTTGGCATTAACAAGGTATTTTCACCCAGAATACTGCCATTTGCTGAATAATTCCTCTTTTTCTGACCATTCTCTGGAAACCCTAGATATGGTCATGCAAGGAAAATCCTAGATCAGCAGTTTCTGAAATACACTGAAAGTGGCATTGGTCTGATTCTCAGTTTGAACTTCAGCAAGTTGACTATATACCTAAATGCACTGAGTCACTGCCATGTGATTGACTGATTATACATTTGCATAAACAAGTATTTGAACAAGCATACACAATGAAGTGGACATATGTACTATGTATATAAATAAACAGTTAAGCATAGTCAAAGATTTCAAAAATAATGAGGTCACTGTATGTGCAAGTAATCCCTATAAAAAAGCAGCTGAGGCTTCAGACTGTGCTCAATGTTTTGTTTCAGACAGCTTTTTATACTGTTGACTCTGTATAATGTAAATTAGCAGATATCCCTAGCATGGTCCAATCAGACACATCACTCTGGCTGAGAGCATAGAAGCTCCACTTACTGTATCTGCTGATCCAACCACAAGAAATTTGGCTTAAAGGGAAGGTAAGCTTTAAAGGAGAGGAGTTAAAATGACTTGTTTCAGACAGTGGATGAACTGAGGGGCTTCATCCTAAATTACAGAATATTTTTTAACTGCGAATCATGCAAACCTGTTTTAATAGAGTCCAAGAATAAAAATATGGAGTTGAAAAGTATTGTAACAGCTCCACTTTAAGCTGTAGATCTCCCATATTTTGCAAGTCCTCATGGCTTGATACACAATAACTGTAGTGGCATTCAATAAAAGACTCTAGAACAATAGTAAAAACATTTCAGGTCACATTTATAAATCACAACCAGTTAGGTAGCTTGTGGTCACGCAACTGTCTGTGTGCCTTTGCGCTTGTGCTTGCTACTCTGCTTGTTTGGGTGTGTGTGCATGCTTGTGTGTCCAAGAAGGCTACTTAAGGTTCCCTTAGTTTGTGTCAGGAAAACAAGGGGAGAAGCAATGTCAAAGATTTAATTACATAATCCCGACAACCTCACCATAACAGCAGGAGAGATTTCTTTGGAGTCTAATTTATAACGAACATAAAAATGAATCCAAACAATTCTCTTCCCCACATTCTTCAGTTAATTAATGTTTGTCTGCCTCTACTGTGCTTTCATTTGTGTCGCGTTTCCATCGCTGCCTGGAAGAAATATTCACAATGCAAAGAAATAACAGCTCTTACTTTGCTTTGTCTATTTAATTTGTAAGCACTTTTGCTACGGTCTATAAAAATATGATTTTGCACAGAAGACTTGAACAGATTTTTTTTTTTACAGAAGCCTGGAATTGATTGGAGATGCAATTTGCAAACCTCTGAAATCCTTCAGGGCAATTTCCATATACTTCTTGCTCACATAACAAACAATACAAAAGAGCTGGGGGGAATAATATATTTTAACAACACAGAGCGGAATAGAGCAGTTTGTGGACACAAATAAAGTCTATTGCATTAACCTCCTCCTAAATTAAGAGCCATGGCAAAGCTGCTGTAGTGTCACTTTTGGTTTTATGTCTGCAAAGCCGCAGTGAAAAGGGTGCTGTTATTTGTCTGCTGTGACTTTTCAGTCAAACAAGACAGAACTGTTAAGATTTAAAATTGGAATGCTATGACAGTACACCTTTTTTAATAATATCAAGCTCTGGTAAATAATTCAGGCAACACAGGCTTATCACATCCTGTAAGTCATCATACAGCCTGAATGCCTGCAGTCATTTGATGGCAAGTGTTTGTGTTATTTAAAATCACAATGGATTCACAGAGTGGCATTTTCCTTCCAAGAGTCATCCATTTTGCACAGAACAATAACACTGTCATGCATTTCTTTCTTCTCACATGTCTAGGCCTTGCTCACATGCCAGGCAAAATGAACCAGAGAACGTTCGTAGCCAACAGCTGCTGACCCGCCATCTGACCTGGGAGACTTGTGGGAACCTCTGGCACTTGGTCGAGTCAGCGCACCCTCACACACTCATACAGACATCCACAGCTCGCACTTTTTTCTGTGTGGGGAGAGATATCAGCCTGACTGAACCTTATTGAGACCCAGAGGACTACATGCATGCAGGCCTGTACACACACAGACACACAGAGAGGTAGCTAGTGTAGTAGGACGCAACCTTGAAAAGGCTCTGTTCCCCGAGGAATTTCCCTGAATGGCCTGTTTGCAAGAGCAGAACAATTGTTCATTCACTCGATCTTTGCTTCACTCCTCCTATTCCTCCATTTATCCAGGGAAGAGAAAAAGGTGAAACCTTAATTCAGGAGGAATGGCTTCAGCAGAACAATGTATCCTGGGAAACATAACTGGGGCATTGAAACATATAATATTTGACAAACATGGAGCTCAAGAAGGTAAACAAATTGTAATGCTGAGACTGATTTTCCACACATTATTTTATTATTTTATGATTACCAAACTATAATGCAATATTGTTTCTGAACACATGGTAAACTAAAAAAATTGGATATAACCTCTACAGTAGGTCTGAAAAAGAAGCCAATGTATAAATGTCTTAAACCTGCAACTTTCTAATGGCAGAGGGCAACTCCTCTGTTTGCCAAAAGAAGTCTGCTTGTGTAGAAGATGAGGAAATGATCATACTGCTCACTTCATTCACTACTTCTGTAACCATGTTTGCTAATGTTTATGGTCACAACTTGTAGTTACAGGTGTTTTTCCTTACAAAATTTCATTCATTTTGTAAGTTACAGTCGTATTTAAAGTAAAATGGGCAATAAAGCAGATTATAGGATGTGGCTACCTTGTGAGTGCGTAGTGTCCCCAGGTTCTCTGTCATATCCACCCCTTCAGTCCCAGTAGATGCCAAACTGGAGGCCAGGACATTAGTCCAGAAATCAGTGAGTAATTTCACAGTGTGAGGTCTTTCTTTTCTATACAGCCAACGCACATTCTTTCTACAGCCTAATGCAGCTTTCAAGATTCACCAAAAGAAGTTGCAATTAAGCTGACAAGAACATGATGCCTCACGGAACTTCCCATCCATCCATCTTTTAACACTGCCAGTTGACTGTTTGCTTCACCACTGCTCCACACAGCAGGGATGAAGCAGCAACTTTCTTTCAATTACAGCAGCATGTGTCCATACATATTGGAGCTTAAGCAGAGTTGGCAGCTGTAAACACAGCGTGGAGCTTTTGTTAGTCTATGTCTGATCAAGAGTCGGTGTCTCTTACAAGGTCTAGGCTTGGTTGAAAAACAAAGTTCTCACAAACTTTTTCCCAGCTGGCAGTTCATTCATTTTGAACTTGCTAGCCTAGCTACAAAAACACAGAGTGTACTTTTGCTTTATCCTATGTTTGCATGGGTTATTTTTCTGTAAACTTTCATGCAACTTCTTTTTGCATCCAGAGGGGTCATCCACTGTTGTCCACATGAAAGAATGTAGGTTGTAGACACTAAAGCAACGATCTTACTTTTCAGATCCAGAATCTATGTCCACCTTTTATATACAGTCTATAGCCAGTGTACAGTTTCTGCTGTAATGCAGTTTGAAGATTAAATATAAACTTTGGGTCATTTACTGGCATGCAGCGCAAGTAATGCAAACCATTAAGTAGAAAATGATTCCTGCACCTCATGGAAGAAAAAAAATAACTTTGAGGGTGTTACAATCACCATTTCAAAAATAAAATTATCCGCCAGTATACACATTTTATAGGTTTTACAAACTGACTGCAAAATACACAGACTTACCTAAAAGTTCCTTTTTATGAAATGGCAAGGGGTGAAAAACAAAGCACATTTATGGTGCCTCTTTTACTTTAGATGATGCAATGCCCACCGGCAATGATATCATCACTCCATTCAGATTCCTAAGCTTCTTTGTAAAAGGTTCATCTCAAAAAGTCATGTAAGGTTATCTCCAGCAAGGTACAATCCTGGCCATAATGAGACTGAGGCACTGTGCAGAATAATAAGGTGTGGAATACTGAGCTATGCCCTCAGTTGGCAGCAAGTCAGCTCATACTTCTACATTTGCCACATTAAATGACTTCTTGCTTGAGTAGCTTGTTTGACAATCCCCATATCATGAAGTCAGACTTGTGTAGAGATTATATAGCTGGTATGAGATCTGGCCAGTCAAAAGTTACTGTGATTCCATATCACAACATAAATGATGACATCTACTGAAGACATTAAAAGATCCTTACTGGATGTGAGCTCCTTTTTTAATCTTTCTGCATGATTTTTTCTATTTTTTATCCTTTTTCCTCTGTAATATTGACTTACCAACACATGCCTCAGCTCTAGTGGGCAACAGCACAAAGAAAAGGCCCTTACCCAAGCTGTAACATGTTCATCTCTCTCTACTACAGGATTTCTCCATCTCTGTTGCTGGCTACGTTCTGTCCTTGGCTCAACCTGCCCCCAAAACGAGTATACATTTGCATGCATTAGCAATCTCCTGTGGCTTGCCTGCTACCCACTGTGCCGTCGAGTCTGATTAATGATCTCACTGTGCCACTTCTCACAGCAACCGAACAGGCCGCCTGCCTGTGCTCACATCAAACATCCAAATGCAGGCAAAAATGTGGAATTTCATTTGCCACAACAAAAACATATGCTAGCCGTCATGCATGCAAACACAACGTCTAAACCTATGTGTGCATGTTTCTACACCTAAGTTCAAGCACATTAAAATAAATACATTATTCTGTGTCATGCTCTTGCATATTACATTCCTGTATTTCCTCTTCTCACCTGCAGAAAGTGTTGTCATTACAGTTTAAGCATGATCACTCAACTTCTTTAAAGCTACCTCAGCAGATGCGATCCCATGCAGTGCCTAAAATGCAGTGATAATTACATGGACAGCTTGGAATACTACTTGATTTTCTGTGGCAAAGAATTTGAATCAGAGTAACTTTCATTTTGTTGAGCACAATAATTAAACAAGTAGTCAGAAAGTTGGACCTTAGGGTATGAGGCATCTCAACCTAAGATGCAATGCAGGACAGGGTTGGACATATTGTATACTGGACAGAAGCCTGTAGCCGAAATGCCATTTTATATAAACACTTTGAGCATTTAATCTCAGATGATTCATGAGGTTTGGCATACAGAAAGGATGCAGCTGGAGAGTGAGGGGGTGGCGACTGTGCATTGTACTAGTGTGCATGACACTGCGTTAAGTGAGAAAGGACTTTTTTTTTCTTCTTACTCGACTTTATAAATTAATGAATGAAAATTTTGAAAAAAACAATGAAAACCATGTCATACAACCCTATCAATACAGGTTAATAACAGTGTTATATTTATATTAGGCTTTAAAATGTTGAATCTGGGGAGGGAAGCGTACTCATGTGTGAAGAAAACACAATGCAATCTGCCTTTTTGAGCACGTCTGTGTGTTTTCGTGCATGTGTGTTTGCATGGGTGAATCTTGACAAGTTGACTCACTATGGTGGTCATTTGGAACAGCTGCAGATGCTGTTGTGTTTATAAAGCATTTGACATTTATTCCATGGCAAAGGAGAAATAGAAGGGAAGAGACAGAGAGGGAGGGAGATAGGAAGGAAGATTGGGGGTAGCCGTGGAAACCCTCCATGCGTCGGCCAGTGCGTGAGCTGCTATTGGCGGAACGCTCATCGTGTTCCTCCTAAGAAATGCACTGTCTGGTTGCATGGAAGACACCTCTCACGTTCTCGTTTCTCTCTCTCTCTTTCTCTCTCGGTTTTTTTCACTCTCTGAGTAAAGCTGTTTCCCACAAGCGATGCAGAGGCTTGCTTGTTCAGATGGAATCCCCATCCCCCAGTTTTCAAAATGAGGGCAGAATGAAGGAGAGAAAAAGGAAGGGAGGGCAGAAGACAGATTTGAGAACAGAAGTCATACAAATGCATTTATTTTTTGACTCACTTCTCAATTTGGGTTTGTGGGCCCATCATAGAGGTATATGAGTGTTCTGTACACATCAGTTACACATGTTCACTTTTCATCATCTCCAGTGTTACAGATGCTGCAGAGTAAGCATAGACTGTGTATAAAAGAAGGACAGGTAAGTACTTTGAGGTCATCCATTGGTTTCAACCATCTTGGTGATTTGGAGCCAGGACATCTACATCCATAGACTATATGAATACATCTAAAAAAAAAAAAAACCCAACAAAAAACAGATATAATTTTCTCAGCAAAACTGGAACACAGATTTATTGGATGGTGTGTACAATTAACCACACAGCAACCCATGTCATTAGTAAGATATTTACATTAAAATGCTTCAAAAGGCACCAACACCACAAACACAGTTGAGTGGCTCAGTTCAGGCACTTACTGTAAATTAGCACAGGTGAAAGTTACCAGATAGCTATCATATATTGTGTTGGCACCTTTTCTGTCAAAGAAACCACACACCTACTAATGCAAAGCTTTAAGACTTAATAATATTTAAATGAGCGATTGAGTGATGATTTTTATAAAATACTAGTGTCAAGGTGGGCTGTGTGGAGTGAAGACAAAGAGTGGACACAAGTGCAGAACTCACAGGACAGACAAGATAAAAAAAAATCAAAAACACTCAAAAAACTAAAGATCACACACAGCTAGAAAGAAAATGTAACAAAAAACAAAGGAAGGACAGGACTATGTATACACAGATGAACTGGGAAGTGGCAACAGGTGGAAAAGTGGCATATCTGAAACTAATTAGGACTATAACAGGAAGTAAAACTCAAACTTAAAAAGAAGAAACAACTTACAGGGTAAAGCAGGAAAGACTCAAATAACAAACTACACAGACTAGATACAGGGAGACATCAGGGATACAATAAAACCAAACCCAAAGGAAAGAAACTCAAATGAAAGAAAAATAACTCCGTAGTAGTAGTATAGTATAGTAAATAGAACTCAAAAACTCAAAAACAATATACTGAGATAAATACATCTCAATATTACAATGATAATCCAAACTAGAATCTTAGAAAAGAAGAAATAAAGTAAGTGCATAAAAAGACAATGAAATCCGATTCTAAAACTATGGACTGTGACAACTAGTCATCATCTTTCTAGCGGTTGTAAAGAGGAAAATACTCTAAAGGGATCTGAACCATTTTTGTATTAGACTGTAAATTTGAGCATTTTAACTTAGAGGACTGACTCACTTTGTAACTAGCATCAAGTAAAAATTGAAGGAACGTGGTGTTTGTCGATTCCAAACTAGCTATATTTTTTCTGTCCTGGTGGGCTGCACTTCATAGTAATAATAATAATGATAATAATAATAATAATAATAATAAATTAGGTCCAGATTAAAAAAAATGATGATTTAGTTGTTTTAGCTATTAGGTTGATATGGACATATTAAAATTTCTGGTAAAATAGCTAGCTAGCTAGATAGATAGATAGATAGATAGGAAGTCTTTTTTTTCTTTTTTATGATGGCCTTTGATAATGATATGACGGTTCCCATGAGATGGCTTTTGAAGGTATTTTCTTTTTCATGGAAAGTATCCTTGGATCATTCACCACTCTTGATTTCTGAAACTTTGGGATTTTATGAAAGCTAACTAAAGTGTTCTTTTTTCATATTGTACCAAAGCCACAATTTCTCTGATGGATTTGTTGTGTTTGTGCAGTTGAAGGATGGCCTATTTTACTTGAATTGAGAGCACCTTTGGCCACATGTTAATTATTCTAAATTATCTCCAGAGCTTTTGCCTTCTTGAGTTCAAGGAATAGTCTACAACTGTCCATTAAACAGCTTTTGTATTATTTGTGTAATTGTATTTCATCCCTGAAAACAGAGGACTGTGTAAAAAAAATTGGCTGGATGTCCTCAGTGGTTAGTGCAATATTTTTGTTTACCCCTTAACCCCTCAAAACTCAAAGTCTGGACTTTGTCCCCATATCTATAACTGTAACTTGAACTTTTTGGTACACAGCTAAAATAACAAAAAGCATGTCAGTGTTCAATATTTCCCACTGCACGACAGTGTGATTTGTGTGCAAATATGTGGAAAACCTACATCACTGAACAATAAAAATTATTCACAGAAACTATATTGTTGTATGATCACTTAGTTGGCAGTCTTAAGGTGGTGGCTGTAGAGTGTAACACAATGTTGTCATGGAAATAGGTAATGTGTTTCCATGGCAAAGGCTTCATTTAGCTGAGCATTCATAGTTGTGTTAATCACTCTGAATACATGTCTTGTTGCATGATTCACACATAAAACACAGGCATCCACACTGATCAAGCTACAGAATTATCATCACCATCAAGCAGTGTTCCTTTCTGTCCGTTTTGCTGCTGTGATATAATCCAACTAATCTTATGCTAACTCCTATTTTGAATCAAAGGCATCTTTGATCACAGAATAATTAAAATGACATGCCATACAAGACCATGCATTTTTATCATACTGATTAGAAAAGAAGGAAATCAAAGGAAGTGCTAATGGTACATTAATGAAAGCGAATCCATGTTCTTCATGGGTTATGCTGCATAGTTATGAGACTCAGCTTGCCAGTTCTTATTTATGAAAGTTGTGCCTTAATACTCTTCATACCAGAAATGTTAATTTAATTTTACAAGAAGGAGGACCTGATTTATTTTCATCAGTTTCCTTCAGCCCCAAGAGAAAAACTGGATGGTGAAAGTTGGAGGGAAAAAGACCAGTTGCTCAAAAATGTGTCTGTCTATGCCTGCGTGTATGTGTGTACACATCACAGACAGAATGACAGAAAGCAACAAAGCCCTTGGGAAGAAAAAATAAAGTAGGACTTGAAGAAATAAAAGGCAGAGAAGTGTGTGAAATCCAAGTATCTCCTTTCTAACGATTCAATGCAAAGACAGTCACCATGGCAACACAGCAGTCCCACTGTAAGCGGCTTTCACTCTTCGCCCCCTCTCGCTATGCTCACCGACGAGGTGTACAGGCACCCGCCGACAGAGAACCATTATGATATGTTTTTCTGAATGTTGACAGGCAGGCTGCACAGTTTTCCATTCATTTCCCCAACTTTGCCTGCATTCTGATGCAGCTTTTAATATACAGCACTTTCAGGTCAGAGAGGAAGTCTATCTTCTTATTATGTTCACTTACCTAACCTGGGGCCCGACGTGCAAGGAGGAAAAGTTCATGAAAGGGGAGTTGAAGTATGGCTGGGGCTCAGTTGTGTGTTTGCATTGTTTGTGTTGATGTGGATGATGTAGTGTGCAGTGGCAGGAAAGAAAGAAAGGGATGTCAGAGAGAGGGAGAGAGAGAGGCAGTTATTCACATAAACTGACAGCAGCAGGGTGAGGTGCTGTTTCCTTTAGCCTGTCACTCAAACTGAAATCAATTGCTGTAAAAGGGAATGAAGAAAACTGGACTTAGGCGGCTTCTCTCTCAACACCCTACACCTACACAGATACACACCCTTGCAAAACCCTTCCAGCTTTCCCTTCCCCTTTTCTCTTTCCTTTATTGAACAGTTACACACTCCCACTTACAGTAAACCACACACCAATTCACTCACATTTCACAAGCCTTACTGCTAGTGAACCACAACAGAGCTGTCTCCCCTACCTCTTTCCTTGTTAGTAGAGAGGGGGGAGAAAAAAGGGTGTTCGAGAGAAGCCAGAAGAGGACTCCTGTACATTTTAAAAAAGAAATGCAAAAAGAAACTACATCTGCATGTGAGTCCATGCAGCTCAAGGCGAAGGACAATAGCTGCTACCCTGTGATGTAATTTCAGCTAAGCAAATACAGACTTGAAATACCTTACATGGTGATCCATGATTAGAATATATAAAGAGGCTCTGAGAAATCATAATGATGTATTTTGCTAACATCAAGGCTTCTGCACAGGTTAAACATCACGATTGGAGCATCTGTTGCTATGGTAACTATAGGCTTGCATAGGAAAAAATGTCTACTTTATAAAGATGTTGAAATTTAATAATGAATGAAGTGATCAAATGATTTCATCAGATGCTCTCATGTCATCCACAATTCAAAATGTACATTACTACAAAATGAAGTGAAATTCAACACAATGAGTTGGGGTGTTGTCAATATACGCTCGTGGCCACTTCATAGTTACACATGATCAACTGCTCGTGGATGCAAATGTACAATTAGCCACTCACATGGCAGCAAATCAATACATTTTATGTAGATGGTCAAGGCAAAGTTCTGAAGTTCAAATTAAGCATTAGAATGGAGAAGAAAGGAGATTTAAGTGACTTTGAATGTGGCATGGTTGTTGGTGCCAGAGGGGCTGTCTGAGTAATTGAGAAACAGCTGATCTACTGGGATTTTCCCACACAACCATTGTTAGGTTTTATACAGAATAGTTTGAAAAAGAGCAAATATACAGTGAATAAGTGGTATTGCAGTTTATGCACTTCATATGGCCAGGGGAGAAAAAAACTCTTATTCCTAGCTCTATGTCTTAGTCCTAGCCCTGTGTTGTTTTTTTCATATTTGAGCTTTATGTTGTATTGTTTATGTAGCACCAGGTCCTGGAGAAACATCTCATTTCACTATGTTCTGCATCAGCTATATGTGGTTGAAATGACAATAAAGTTTCTTGAATCTTGAATCTTGAATGTAGTTCTGTGGATGAAAACTCCTTGCTGATGCCTTGTTGATTCAGAGGAAAATGGCCAGATTACTTCGAGCTCACAGGAAGGCAACAGTAACACAAATTATTGCTCATTACAAGAACTGTATGCAGCAGAGCATCTCTGAATGCACAACACATCAAACCTTGAAGCAGATGGGCTACAGCAGAAGATCACACCAGGTGCCACTACTCTCAGCTAAGAACACAAAACTGAGGCTACTTTTTATTAGGGCTCACCAACACTAGACAACAGAAGATTGCAAAAGGTTTTTTTTTTTTTTTGTGGCAACATTCAGATGATAGGATCAGAATTTAGTGTAAACAACATGAAAACATGGATCCTTCCTGACTTGTATCAGTGGTTCAGGCTGCTGGTGGTGTAATGGTGTGGAGAATATTTTCTTGGTGTACTTTGGGCCTCTTAGTACCAAATGAGCATTGTTTAAATGCCACAGCCTCCCTAAGTATTGTTGCTGACCATGTCACGAAGCTCAAAGCATCTCAAACTGGTTTCCTGAACATAACAATGACTTCATTGTATTCAAAATAGTCTCCACAGTCATCAGACATCAATCCATTAGAGGACCTTTAGGATGTGGTAGAATAGCAGACTGGCATCATGGATGTGCAGCTGACAAATCTGCATGAACTGTGTGATGCTATCATGTCAATATGGACCAACATCTCTGAGGAATGTTTCCAGCACTTTTTTGAATCTATGTTACAAGAAAAAAACGCAACTCTGAAGGCAAAAGGGGGGGTCCAAGGTGTAACTAATTAAGTAGCGAATGAATATATTCATGGGAGTACATTGGTCCAACTCTCAACTCTAGCACAACACAACAAAAAGGAAGGAGGCACCAGCTCATGGCGCTAAACAAAAACTACACTGCTGTTGTGGCCATATCTGACAGCTCCAATTAGTGCAGTTTTTAAATTTCATTTACAAAAACATTTATCCCATAAGAGAAAAGCTGCCGTATACAATATATGATCCATAGAGAGCAGAAACAATAGCAAATAGACTATAAAACACAAAATCATGTACTATATATACTATTCAAACACTCTGATATAAGGTGGAAATACAGTAAAGCTTAGCCTCTCTGTTTCTGTAGCATGCACATGTGGTTCTTCTGAGAAAGAGAGATTTACCTGCCCTAAAGCTGATGGTGCAACAATCTGAGACCATTTAAAATGCCACAGAAGCAAATACTTGCTTCTGAGGAAAGGGATATGAAAACAAATTCATAACACTGAGCCAAAGTGCATAGTAAAAAACAGTGTTGAACAATTTTCATTATATAGAAGCCAAGAGGATTTCAGAGATTTCATTTTAACTGGGAGTGTTCCCAAGTGAGATAACTACACCATTCTTAGATGAGCTTTAAAAATGAAAAAGATGCTGGGGTTACCAAAGTTTGGCTTTGTGAAACAAATGGGAGCATTTAAAAAAACTACTTGTATCTAAAGTGTAGATGTCCAGTTGTACACTAAGTAATTTTCACAACTTGAACACAAACTTCAGCGTGAACTCTGATGAACTCTACTCAAAGTAGTGAAGAAACTGCTTTTTGAAGAATATGATAGGAAAAACTTTATTCTCTGGTATAGAACATCATATTATTTTTTTATGTGGTATGAAAGTTAGGTGTAATCCCTCTTTGACACTCGCTGATGGAATAATATATTACTGTATGGAAAATGTCCTCTCCTGTTGCCTCTGGTGCAAAATACATTGTTAGCAGTACCTATACTACTCTCAATATGTGGCAGTGTGTTTGTATCAACCAGAGCAGGATAGTGTGAACATGAGCGTGTGCTGTGTGAGTGATCTCCAATTGGGAGTCCTGCAGAGAGAGCCTTAATCAGACCCAGGGGAACCCAGGCACACACTAAGCATTCAGTAAGATGTGTGTGAGTGTGTATGATGTGGGGTGGGAGGCAATGTTCAAATAACTGTTCTTGACAGAAAGGCAGCAAGCAGAGGACACACAGTAAGATAAGCACAAAATAAGCAGGAACAGGATGTAAACTAGATTCTAGAACAGTTATGTAAGGAAAATGTCACAAATCAACACCAAAAATGTTTTGTAAGATGTGCATGTTTCTTTAAATGAGTGACCATTACTTTTCATCAGCAGTCAACAGTCATACATGCAGTTCTCTGAATTGAAGCTAATATGCCTCAATGCAAAAAAATGCAAAAAACGCCCTAAATAAAGAGGGTACAAATGATATGTTTTGATTTCATATTAGTTTTTATTGTTTGAAAATATTTCATTTTAGTTTAGTTTCAATTAATTTACTGTTAGTTTGATAGGCAGAGCTGTATAGGGGTATAAAGCTGATCAACCATACCATGAAGATATGGATAAGAGTTTCTGAAGATAGATTAAGAAGAGAGGTGGCAATCAGTATACAGCAGTATGGCTTCATGCTGAGAAAGACTGCTACAGATGCAATGTTTGCTTTGAGAGAGCTGCTGGAGAAGTATAGAGAAGGTCAGAAGGAGTTGCACTGTGTCTTTGTGGATCTAGAGAAACCACATGATAGGAAGCCAAGAGAGGAACTGTGTTTTTGCATTTTGAAGTCAGCAGTGGCAAGAAGCATATGTAGTACAGCATATGTGTAAGAACAGTGAAACAATGATGAGGTGTGCAGTTGGAGTAACTCATGGGTTCAAGGTGGGGGTGGGATTACATCAGGGATCAGCTCTGAACCCCTTCTTGTTTACAGTGGTTGACAGATAAGTTCAGGCAAGGGACTCCATGGACTATGATGTTTGCAGATGATGTTTTGATCTGTAGTGAGAGTAGGGAGGAGGTGGAAGAGAGCCTGGAGAGGTGGAGGTATGCACTGGAGAGCAGAGCAATGAAAGTTAGTAGAAGCAAGACAGAATACATGTGTGTGAATGAGAGGGAGGCAGGTGGAATGGTGAAGATGTGAGGAGTAGAGGTAGTGAAGGGGGATGGCTTTAGATATCTAGGGTCAACCATCCAAAGCACTGAACAGTGCAAAAAAGAGGCGAAGAAGAGAGTTCAAGCAGGATGGAGTGGATGGAGACAAGTGACAGGGGTACTTTTTGACAGAAGGATAGCAGCAAGAATGAAGGAGGCAAGTTTACAAGACAGTAGTGAGACCTGCTGTGATCTATGGTTTGGAGACAGTGGCACTGACAAAATGACAGGAGGCGGAGCTGTAATGGAAGAGTTGAAGATGCTGAGATTTTTGCTGGGAGTGACCAGGATGGTATATACCTTGCCTCTTCCCCGAAGACAGCTGGAATAGTCAACTTTTAGACTTTGAGAGTAAATAAATATTTTAAAAATGCCTTTGTGAAAACAGATACTATCTTGTCATTGATGTAGTGAATAGCTGTCAGGTTAGGGTTCATCTTTTCACTCAAGAGTGCGGCTGCTCCATCAGTTGCAAAGCCAAATCACGTGATTAACATTTTTTCAGAGACACCCTTCGTAGCAAAGCCTTCTATTTCCAGAATGTCACAGACAGCAGCCCCGGTGCATAACTGGACTGAACAAGCTGAAATAGGAAGCTGCAGAACTCACCTTTGTAGGAGATTCTGATGGAGTAGGTCAGCATGTACACATGGACTAGTTTTTTTTAATTTTTTTGCAAGATTTCTGTAAAATCTGATGCTTTGAATATGTTTCATTTGTCTTTCAGGATTATCCCACATTATGCAGTTTCATTGTCATTCCTACTGTCACAGAAGCATGAGAGCTGAAATGAAATGGACATGGACATTTGCTAACAAAAGTATCTATACTGAGAAACTATATGTCTCACTTTAGATACATAATATAATTTACTTAAATTTTAATAATTTATTTCATTATATAAGAAACAAGCATTTTTTGCAGTTTTTTAAATATCAAAAAATTTTAAAAGCATTAAGCAACCATTATCATGTTTATGTACAGTACATAGTATTTGAATGTAAGGATGGATGAAGGATGTACCAAAAGATCAGTTCTATTGTATAAGGTATTTAGGTAACACACACTCATATGGACCAAAAATACACACAAAGAAACTAACAGACACCCAGTTAAGCTGATGATTTACGATAACTGAGCTGTAAAAATCGATTGACTTCAGGGTCACCTCATACACAGTGGCAAAGGTACACCTCTCATCCTTATATCTGCCTTATCTTCTTTTCTTTACATCCTTTAGAATCCCTCTTTCCTTTGATCCATCACTCCTAAACATCTCAGCTGTCCCATATTTTCCTATTATTTTGAACAATTTCCCCATTCTCATTCTTTTTACTTTCACTGTTTTTCTAAACCTTTATATAATCTGCCTCATATCTGCACGAGTTGCATGTCTTCAAACATTTTTTTTGTTTTTTTGTTTTTCTTTCCAGTTAAATATGGTTGACCACTGACACAAATGACTTGAGAGCATCCTCACGGAAGTCAACAGCATAATAATGCACTGAATTTAGCTTTTTCCATTCCTTTAGGAAACAGCATAACAGTAAAGTCAATGTTACACTGGGACTCTGGGAAGCTACTCTCTGTGTTCACATACATTTCTAAAGATAAAATGTATTTTTATTTGTTAAGTCAGTGCTTGGCTGCACCCAAACAATTGACTGCTGGTTGGTTTGTCACATTAAAAGATCAGCTTAGAATCCACAGACATGAGTGACACTTAGTCACTGAGTCAATCACAGACAGACATTTTTCATTACAGCTGGTATCTGTTGTAATAATTTATATTAACTAGGAAATCCAAAGTGTAGAAGCATTTAATAACTATTGGTTGATTAGGGAAATATCTTCTTCTCAACATCATTAAAGAGTAGGATTTCATTCTCTAAAAAACAGCATACAACCCCAATTTCAAAAAGATTGGGACCCTTTCAAATATAAATAAAAACAAAATGTAATGATTTGCAAATCTCATAAACCAATATTTTTATTCACAAAAGAACACAGACACTATATCAAATATTGAAAGTGAGAAATGTTACTATTTTGTGAAAAATACCAGCTCATCTTGAATTTGATGGCAGCAACATGTCTAAAACAGTTGGGACACAGGCAACAAAAGCCTTGAAAAGTAAATGGTACTAAAAAGAAACAGCTGGAGGAATATGTTACAACCAATTACGTTAACTGGCAACAGGCCAGTCATGTGATTGAGTATAAAAAGAGCACCTTAGAGAGGCAGAGTCTCTCAGAAGTACAGATGGACAGAGGGTCAGTAATCTTCAAATCTGGAGACATCTGTGTGTGCAAGGGACATAGCCAAAAACTAATATTATATTTGTGATCTTTGGGCCCTCAGGCGGCACTGCATTGTAAACAGGCAATTTTCCTGTCATTGAAATCACTGCATGAGCTCAAGAACATTTACAGAATTTACTGCCTGTGAATACAATTCACCATGCCATCCACAAATGCAGGGTAAGCTCTATCATGCAAAGAAGAAGCCATATGTGAACATGATCCTGAAACGCCACCATCTTCTGTGGGCCAAAAGTAATTTATAATAGACTGAGGCAAAGAAGAAAACTGTTCTGTTTCAGACCAACCAAAATTTGAAATTCTTTTTCAAAATCATGGATGCTGCATCCTTTTAACCAAAAAAGAGAGGGACCATCCGGCTTGTTACCAGTGCTAAATTCAAAAATCTGCCTCTCTAATGGTATAAGGGTGTCTTAGTGCTTATGGTACTGACAACTTGCACATCTGGAAAGGCACCGTCAGTGCTGAAAGGTACTATATACAGGTTTTAGAGCAGCATATGTTCCCCTCCAGATGATGTGTTTTTTCAGGAAAGGCCTTGTATAGTTCAGCAGGACATGTCAAATGTGTGTATGGAGAGTCTGAGCACCCAAACTGCAGGAATGTGGGAGGCATGGTGTGGTGAACACAAGGCAAGCATTTATTAAAACTGCAAAGTCCATAAATACAAAGTCTGTGAAAATTGAGGCTGAGCAGGTAACAAAGGGAGGGGAGACACACACTGGAAGAGGGACAACGTGAATGAACAGGGGGGAGATGGGGTATATACAGTATAGATTCAGACTGATGACTAACGAGAAACAGAAGAGAGAGGAGCACAGGTGCTAACAGTCACGGAATCAGGGGAGATGAGGGCAGAAAGCAAAACTAAATACAAAGCATAGGGCATGACAGACACCAAAGTAAGACAGGAAATGGACAAAGACTCAAACTAAGCACAGAGACACAAAAACAAACAGAGGAGACTCAGGGAAGGCAGGGAAAAATACAAAATATAACTACTTGGAATTGAACTGTAAGAGCCTAGAACAAAGTGAAAAGACACAACTCAGAAACTACAGAAAGATAATAAAGCCAGAACAATAACAAAATGAGTCCCAACCCTGCAGGCACAAAAGGAAATAAACAAGAACCGAACTGAGGCTATAATGAAGTAAAAGTGGACATCTAACTCTACAAAACTAAAAAATCCAAACAGCAGAAGAAAGAACATGAGGAGGCTATTTGGGAATAAGAATGTGAATATAACCTAAACATTATAAAAACACAGACCATGACAACAATGCCAAACCACATACTGCAGCTATTAACAACAGCATGGCTTCATAACAGAAGAGTCTGGGTGCTGGACTGGTCTGCCCTGCAGACCACATCTTTCACCAACTGAAAACATTTGGCCATCATGAAACACCAAAAATATGACAAAGAAGACCCAAGGCTTTTGAGCAGCTGCAATCCCATATCAGACAAGAACAAGGCACCATTCCTCTCCCAAAGGTCCAGCAGCTGGTCTCCTCAATTCCCATACATTTATGAGCTCTTGTTAAAAGAAGAGAGGATGCTACCCAGTGCTAAACATGGCCCTTTCCCAACTTTTTTGATATGTGTTGCTGTCAGAAAATTCAAGATGAGCTAGTATTTTTCATGAAATAGTAAGATGTCTCAATTCAACATTTGATATGTTTTCTGTGTTCTTCTGTGAATAAAATATTGGTTGATGAGATTTGCAAATCACTGCATTGTGTTTATAAATATATTTTACACAGCTTCACAACCTACTTGGAATTGGGGTTGTAGTTGCACAGTGAAATGCCTTGGCAAAATTGGTCAGAAAAAAGAGCTAGCTGCAGAAGGATGAAACAAGCAAAGGTTGAAATGAGGCAAAAAGATTAAGCAGAATCAAAAGTGAAAGACTGAAAGACCTTTCCTGCTCAATGTATGACCTTTTCTTCCAAAAGAGAGACATACAGAGTGAGAAAGGGAAGCTCTCTGATGAAACCAAGTCATGTGAGCGGGGCTGCCAACAATATGTTGTTTCTCAATATGGTGCACCCATTGTGTGGTCCCAACTGCCCACACATGGCTATAATACAGTATACAAGCACATGTTTATGTGCATCTTAGAAATACATACATTCTAATTCTGCAGAATTTCTCACACCCATACTCCACACACCCACTCGTGCAAACGCATTGTTCTACACGCAGGCACATGAATTCGAAGCCTTAGTCATGCACCATACAGAGATCCACAAACACACACACACACACACACACAGTCCCCAGTCACAAAACATGACACAGTTTACCTTGGCTCCGGACTCACTGAATGAATCACAGCAAAATCTGTCCCTTCTGTCCTAAACTCTTAGCCTCAAAATTCTATTCCGCTCCAAAGAGCAGGCAATAAAATCAGTGGATAATGTTACTTTTATGTTTCTATGACATGTCATTCAAAGGACAATGGTATTACAGTGAACGTCATGGATAGGAGTTTTTTTTTAATGACAAAGGCATTATGTCATATTTCATCATATTCTTTTGTTGGTTTGTTTGTTTTACAGTGAAATATTAACCCAAATATTTTGGGTTTTTTAGTGGCTCCACAACAAGAACATCAACCTTCAGGCTTGAACATGCTTTCAAGAGGTTCATCAACGTACAAGAGAAAGTCGGCTGGTCTTTTTGTATTCAGTTCCCATTTTGCTCTTCTTTGAGAGCTGGAGGCTTTTGAAATAAACAGACAGTGTGAGTGATTTAAACCTCTTATACAACCAAAATCACATAAAGAATGAGAAAGAAACAGAGAGCAGAAGAAAGAGATTTATATGGTTAAATGTTGCTCTGACATTTAGGTCAGGCTAGTGCTCTAAATGGCATGCAGACAGGTTTACTGGGGTCTTTCAGAGAGGCCCAATATTTGTCTTCTGACTGTCACACACTCAGGGCCTTCCTGGTCATCACTAACCCTTTCCTTAACCTGTTGTCTGAATTGCAATGTAAGTTTTAAAGACACCCCTGCACTTTGCTTAATCTTGGAACAGAATTTAAAAATAGCACTTTCTGAAATGTGTTTAGTTTTGTCTTGTGATAACTTTTTAAATGAAGTGTTTTTAAACTGCTGTTTTGTTAGAAAATACCAATTCACATAGGAGTATTTTAAGCATTTTTCTGTTTTCATTTAATTGATGATTACAGTTAATAGCTCATGAAATCAGAAATCCAGCATCTCAAATTGTCAGAGCGTTTCATTTTGAGTTTGAGTTCATTACTATTCAAACAGTGTAAATATCATGTATTTCTTGGTGTAGTTCACTGATGTCACAGCCACACTCATGAGGAAGACTGATGTCTTGACAGTTGTCCAGATAACGATCTTCATCACCCACACAAGGAGGGTAAGCCGCAGAAGGTCATTGCTGAAAAGGCTGGCTGTTTGCAGAATGCTGTATCAAAGCATTTTAACAGAAAGTTGACTGGAAGGGAAAAGTGCACAAATAACAGGAATGAGGAGAATTGCTGAGAAAAGTCAACTGAAGAATTTGGGAGAGCTTCACAAGGAGTTCACTGAGGCTGGTGTCAGTACATTAAGATCATCAGGAAAGGGGCTACAATTTTGTATCCCTAATATCAAGCTGCTCCAGATACAATGTCAGAAGAGAGAAAACACACTGGACTGTTGCTCACTGGTCTAAAATCTTCTAGTGAATTTTACTTTTCATTTGGAAATTAAAGTCCTAGAGTCTGGAGTAAAACGTGGAGAGGCACAGAATCCAGTCCAGTGTGAGCAGTCTGAGCTGGGATGCCATTTCATCTGTTGATGTTGGTGGTGGCTGGTTCCGAGTTTTGTCAAAACTCAGTCAACGCAACCGTCTACCAGGAAATTTCAGAAAACTTCATGCTTCCATCTGCTGACAAGTTTTACAGAGGTGCTTTTCCAGTAGGACTCAGCACATGGCTGTAGTGCCAAAGCTAATAGCTTTCTGACCATGTTATACCGTACTTTAGTCAGCCAACTCACCTTACCTGCTCCCCAGAGATGAGATATTGTCAAGAGGAATATAAGAACCATCCAACCCAAAAAGACAGATGAGCTGAAGGCCACTATCAAAGCAATCTAGGCGTCAGTAACACCTCAGTGGTGCCTCACACCATGCTGCACTGATGTAGTTCATAGTAAAAGGAGCCCCAACCAATATTAAGTATATAAATGAACACACTTTTCAGAAGCTTGATATTTCTGTATTGTAAATAATTCCTAGGAAATATTTGAGATACTGGATTTCTGATTTTCATGTAATCATTAAAATATAAAAAAGGCTGGAACTATTTCACTTTACATATGAGTATAGAAAACATGAAAGTTTACTTTTTTGAATACATTATAAAAAAAATCTTGAGTTATTCAAATTTTTTAAATGCACCAGTATATCAGTGGTCATTTTTCAATATATATATAACTATGAGAATCTCAGTCACATCACGACTGCTATCAGAGCAATTGGAAAAATCCCAGTCAGTCGACTTCCATGCCCACCAAGCTCTCTCCCCATCACTGTGCTAATTAGCTGAGCTGATTGACAAAGGGCAGCAAGCCAACTACAACCCCAAATCAGAAAATGTTGGGACAATATGGAAGATGCAAATAAAAAAAAGTAGTGATTTCTAAATTTACTTTGACTTGTATTTCATTGCAGACAATACAACAGCACATTTAACGTGTTCCTCATGAATTTTATTTTTTCAAAATAAACACGTATTCCAATTTTGGTTCTTGCAACACATTTCAAAAAAAGTTGAAATAGTAAAGCATTTACCACTTTGTAATGTTGCCATTCCTTTTCACAACTTCAAAATGTGCCACACATTCTCTATTGCAGACAGGTTGGGACTGCAGGAGGCCAGTCAAGTACCCATACCCTCTTCCTCCGCAGCCAGGACTTTATAATGGGTGCAGAATGTGGGTTTGCATTGTCTTGTTGAAATATGCATGGGCGTCCCTGGAAAAGATGTCTTCTTGAAGGCAGAAT